>CAUYPK010009431.1:0-65893 GCA_963574355.1 Loris lydekkerianus
CAAAATTCACAATATAACAAAGACATCTGTACCAGAATGTTTATTGCAGCCCAATTCATAATTGCTAAGTCATGGAAGAAGCCCAAGTGCCCATCGACCCACAAATGGACTAGCAAATTGTGGTACATGTATACCATGGAATACTCTGCAGCCTTAAAGAAAGATGGATACTTTACCTCTTTCATGTTTACATGGATGGAGCTGGAACATATTCTCCTTCGCAAAATATCCCAGGAATGGAAGAAAAAGTATCCAATGTACTCAGCCCTACTATGAAGGTAAACTATAGCTTTCACATGAAGGCTATAACCCAACTATACCACAAGACTATGGGAAAAGGACCAAGGAAGGGGAAGGGAGGAGGGAGGTTTGGGGAAAAAAAAATAAAAAATAAATAAAAACATTACAAAATGCATCTAGAATACTTCAGTTTAAGGAGAAATTAGAGGTTATCTAATTCCTTCCCTCAAAGTGTACTACTGAAATGTTTTCCCCTAAACATAAACCAGGGCAATGATTTTCAAATTTTGGAGAAACCACACCCTCTCCTCACCAGAAAGCTGTATCAAAATAACCTAAGGAGTCCTTCAAACCACACATCTACCTCCCAGAATTGCTAAAATACTCACCTGTCCCCAGCTTCCCACTAGTGAATTGTGTGGCTCCCATCCTTAGAAGCACCCACACAGAAAAATAGAAAGACTGAGAACCTCTGAGTTAGGGGTTCCTGTTGGCATTTGCTTTTTGTCCATTTAAGTCGCTGATATGCAATTTTTTATCAGGTGGCAGAGTCAGAGGAAAAGAAAGAGGATCAGACAGCTTTTTGAAACCAAATTATTGCCTCTCTGGCAGATACCGTGGCGCTGCTTACAAGTATTTTTCCTATTAAGTTTTAGTGTGCACAAGGGCTATAGTAAATAACCTTTCATCTACAGCAGCTTTTCAAGGAACAAATAAGGAGCAATGCAAAGTAATCCTAGGAGAAGTTTAAAGAGAGATTGTATCACCCGAATTTAAAGTAATAGAATAGAGAGAAAAGTAGAAGGGTATCTTTCCTTCTTTTATATAATTTATATGCAAATTTTGTTATTGTAAAAACAATTAAGCCTACTTGGATTGAGAAAATATATACACAGAGAAGATTACATTTGAGGCAGTAGAGAAAATCTGAGATTAAGTAACAATACCTGAGACATTTAGGAAGGTATTGCTATCAAACAGTTAATGGTGAACTCAGTTTTTACTTTCTTCTTCTGAATTATTTTTTCTGGGCTAGATAAGAGAGATAATTTCTTTGGCATGCAACGGTAGACTTGTTGTGAAGTGATATTTTTATTTTTGCAAAGCTCAACTAAACTTTTTTATGCAGTAATAACCACACTTCCAGGAGAAGTTAGTAAACCTCGTAATATTGCACATGAAAAAGAGACAAGAAGAGCAGGAAAATACTGGAGTTTGCACAGGTTCGAAACAAGCCATGCAGAGCTAATCAATCAGAAAACCCTGGATTACAACCAAACCATAACAGAGGAATATAAATGAACACAGGCATGCGAGTGATTCTTTTACTGGGGCGGGGGGAAACTTGAATTATCAAGTAGTTTTCTGAAAATTGAAAAATAGAAAACACTCAATTATTGACAGCACACGTCCTCGATTAAGCAAATCTGTGTGTCAGTCAACCAGATGATACAATAGAATAATTTAGATCAGTCTCTCTCCATCTACAAACATAATCATTTTCGCATGGGAACTTGGCAATGTCACACTTCATCTCTCAGCAGACTTAAGAAACAGTGTGCAATCTTGAGGTGTTTCGGATCACCTTTACAAAATGAATCCCAGTACATTTCCACTCTCCTTACAGATTGTTATCACGTACAATTAAATCTAAACTGCACTTGTCAAAACAAAATAATAAATTGTGCTCTCTGGTGCAGTAGCCCTAGATTTCATTTTAATCATCCTCTGTCACTTGCTCACAAAGTTTACCAATCGAACCATTTGCGATGCAATCTCAACACTGACTAGCGAGGTAGTCAAAGTTAGAGCCGTAATTTTAACTTTAAAACTTTACACTAGCAAATAATTAACACCTAACAGCATAATAGGGTGTTGAATGAAGCAGTAATAATTTAATCAGAAATAAAATTTAGAGAAGTGACAATTTTTTCATTTTTCTTTTGTCTTTCTGTTTTGGAAACTTTTATTACGGTAAAATAAGACAAATACCTAATTTGGAATCTAAGATCTCTGAAGGAAGAATATAGATTGACATATGCATCTACAAACTGAATGACTTCGTCTTTCTAGAATATCAGTGAGGATGGGCTAGGATACTGAGTCTCAGTGGCTTAACACAACAGAGCTTATTGTTTATGCATGCTGATGCCTGATGTAAGATAGCCGTAGGGGCTTTGGCCAGTGTATTAAGTCGGGACTCAAGAAAATAGAGGTACCATCTCTTTCGGTTTTTGTTTAAGTTTTGAGATAGAGTCTCATTCTGTCACCCTAGGTAGAGTGCCAGGGCATCATAGCTCACAGATATCTCAAACTCTTGGACTCAAGCAATCCTCTTGTCTCAGCCTCCCAAGTAGCTGGGACCATAGGTACCTGTCACAAGGACTGGCTAATTTTTCTATGTTTAGTAGAGATGGGGTCTTGCTGTTACTCAGGCTGGTCTCAAACTCCTGAGCTCAAGCAATCTACGAGCCTCAGTCTTCGAAAATGCTAAGATTACAGGTGTGAGCCACCTCACCCAGTGTCAATAATGCTTTCAAAGCAGAAAAGGGAGAGTCACATATATCACTTCTGTTAAATGTTCATGAATCATTGACAAAAGCAAGTCACAAGGCAAAACCTATCTATCTTCAAAAGGAGGGTGCCAGAGTATAATCTACCACCTTCCTGGAAGTCTGTTTGCAGTATTGAGGAAGTCTATGACACTACTGAGTAGTATCATACAAGGTTCAGTATTCCATACAGAGAAAACTTGAAATCATCAATAACAAAATAAGTAAAGGAACCACAGAAGAAAATCTTATATTTGAAGAATTATGAATATCCATTTTCCAGTTTGGATCTCCTACTTACACACTGAACAATGAACAAGTATAAAAAAGTAAATAATAGAAATGTATTCCCACCCTGCCAGTATTATTTGGGAGATGCTGATACCCAGAAATCTGGTCTGGGAGCCCAGAAATGAGATCTGTTACTGACCACTGTCCTACTAAACTGAACTTGGTCATGTTGTTCATAGGCAGGAAGTTTTGCCTCTGGCCACCTGATATAGCCATTCAGATCAAGTTGTTTCATTCAGGGGGACATAGACAGGTATTTTGACAGAACCACTTTGACATGGTCTTGTCAAAACCACAACGGCAAAATGTAATAATACTTTGTTGACAACACATGTAAGAGGCAAAATTTGTTGTTGCTAATATATGCAACAGACATTCCTAAGCTTCGCTCCCCCCCCCCCCCCGCCCAATGTACACAGCAGGAAGGATCTGCCTTGCCTTTGTTCCCTGATGTTGCTTAGCCTCAACATTTACAATCACTGAAAATGATTCATAAACATTTTTATCCTCTATAAATCCATTTTTTGCCCCATAGATTTCATAAATATTAAAAATAATTGATACTCATTGAGAGTTGACCAAAGATTAATAGAACAATTCCAAAATTAATCCACAGAAAATTGAGGGCTCCTTTTCTGAGGTTTTTTTTCTATTACTTATAACATGTCACAATAGCCATCTGCTCTTTCCCTGTTATGTAATTTTTATAATGTCTTTGTCCTTTGTCTCCTCATATAGATGCTGAAGGTTCCATCCACAAGTTTCCAAGTAAGAATATAGCTTTTGAAATTTTGTTTGTGAAGTTGATAGATGCCTTCAGCTAGGAGGCCATTTGTTATCATTATTCATTGACTTATTATGAAATGACTTATGAGAATATGGAAATAATGGTGTTGGACAGTGACCTTGATCCTTGATGTATGTGTGTCTGGTGAGAATGTATGTAAGGAGGTAAGAGATTGACAAATCCAACCAATTTTACATTGGATGCAATCCTTCAATTTTGTTGTCGTCTAAGAGTTTCAATGTACATTTTAGTTGATAATAGAAACATAGTATAAAAAGGCCCTAACAGAGTGTCACACATGGGATGATGCTCCCAGGTAATTATAAGAGCTATTAATGTGAAAACAAAGTTCCAAAGCTGCAGATGCTGGCATGGGTGCAGAGAGAGGAATACACTTAGGCACTATTAGTGGGATGGCAAACTAGTAAAGCCATTTTGGAAAAATGTATAGAAAATCTTCAAAGAACTAAAAGTGGACCTCCCGTTTTATTCCACAATTCCATTGCTAGGTGTCTAGCCAGAAGAAAAAGAAATCACTTTACCATAATGGTATTTGCACTCAAATGTCTATAGCAGCTCAATTCACAGTTGCAAAGATGTGGAAATAACCCAGGTGTCCATCAATCCAGGAATGGATTAATAAACTGTAATATATATATATATATATATACATACATACATACATATGTATATATATACACACCATGGAATACTATTCAACCATAAAAAGATAGAGACTTTGCATCTTTTGTGTTTGCCTGGAAGAATTTGGAGAACAATCTCCTAAATAAAGTATCTCAAGAATGGAAAAGCAAGTATTCCTCATACTCAATACTAATCTGAAAGTAATAGATCAACAGCTATAGCCCTCACAAGAGAAAAACACAATTAAATTCAAGAAGAGTGGAGGGTAGAGGGGGGAATCAGTAAGTTCCCACCTATCAGGTACAATACAGGGGTATATGGCACACTTCCTGGGTGAAGGACTCAACTATAACTCAGACTTTGAACTTTACCTTACAGATAATGTAACCTAATCACATGTACCCTTAGATTAACCTGAAATTTTTTAAAAAGTGGACAAAAGACATGAACAGGAGCTTTTAAAAAGAAGATAGACTAATGGTTAATAAACATAAAAAATGCTGGACATCTCATCTCTAATCATCAGAGAAATGCAAATCAAAACCACAATGAGATTATCACCTCTTAAAGTCCCAAAATAACAGATCAGGTCCCAAAGCTGCAAATGGTAGGAAGAGGAAGGAACACGGACACACTCTTGGTGGGATTGCAAACTAGAACCAGCTCTGTGAAAAGTCGTGTGAAGATACCTCAAAGAACTATAAGTAGACCTACCATTTGATCCAGCAATCCCATCACTAATTATTTACTCAAAGGAGAAAAAAAGATACTTTATTAAAAAAGACACTTGCATTTGAATATTTATGGCAGCACAATTCACAATCACAAAGATGTGGAAACAACGTAAGTGACCATCAATACATGAGTGGATTAATAAAATGTGATATATGTATAGCACAGAGTATTGCTCTGCCATAAAAAATGGTGAAATAATACCTTTTATAATAAGCTGGATGGAACTGGAGGCCATTCTTCTAAACCAAGTATCACAAGAATGGAAAAACAAACACCACATATCATCACTACTAAATTAGAACTAATTACTCCACACTTGTGTGCACAATATGGTAGTAAAACTCAGCAAAACCAAGCAGATGGGAACAGGGAGAAAGGGATTAGTAAATTCACACCTACCAGGTAATATACACACTCTTGGTGATAGGAACATAACTTTGATTCAAACTGCACAAAAGCAATTCATGTAGCCAAAATATTTGTAACCCCATAACATTCTGAATTTTCTTTTAAGTTTTGTTGTTTTTTAACAAGGGAAAACAATAGTAATGGGACAAAGGTCAGGAATGGAATGTGTACTGCCTTTATGCACATTATTTATTAAGTATACAAATGAATTTAGTAGATTTGTTCTCTCTTATATATTAAAATATCTTGACTTCAAAATTTCGGCTTCAAAATGTCAAATTTTTTTATTTTTCTTGTCTAAGGCTGCATATTGGAATATATAAATATATAAATTATATAAATATAATTTATAAATATAAATAATATAAATATAATTTATAAATATAAATATAATTCTTATATTTATTTCAAATAATCTGTGAACTAGCCTCAGTGGGTAATGCACTGCACATAAATGGTTTAGGGTAGATTAGAAAAAGACAGAAATCCTAACCTAAAGATGGCAACTGAAGAGAGAGGGAGGGCAAGGACCTTTGAGGGTAGACAGTTACAGTTCTGGGAGGGTGGTTCTCGGACTTCAGACAGGGAAAAGCTAACGGGAAAGATCTAAGCCAGTGATCTAGAAGCTCACGGTCTCGAAAAGAAATTTTATGTCCATTCTTATAAATGACAGTTCTTTGGAGGTGGGACTTGGATTTATCATTCAAAAAAAATTTTTAATGCTGAATCTACCAGGCAAATGTAAATATGAATTCCCCCAAGTTTATTTTCTGAGCACACAAAATTTAATCTGCAAAATATCAAATTTGTGCAAAAGACACCCTGTGCTGAGACGTATTCCTATGTTGCAGTGCCAACTGGTCTGGCCAAAGAAAGAACAGCTGCCTGAGACTGCAGGCAGGGATGGGCTGGAGACGTCTCAGCCTCCAGGGCTGGTTGACTTAAAACATGGTCAGCAAGAATAAAAGTCTCACGCTCATCCTGTGCCGTCAGCGTCTGCATCTGTTTCCTGAGTTCTCAGTGAGTAGCCTGCAGGACCAAGATCCTGCTCCTTCAAAGGAAATATAAACAGTAAACATTCCAAATAATTGCTTCGTTGTACCTGCCAGTCAGAGGTCACCTATTTTGTAGGACAAGCTTCCAACTGCATGGCCTGAACAGGGTGGTCTAACCTGCTAGGTGGACACTTGAAAATTAATCCTTCAATTGTCACTGCTATGTATGATTCTTTTTGCTACAATTCTGAGTTGTCATTTTCTGAAATATATATAGAATTGTTCTTCATATATATATTTATACATATATATGTGTGTGTGTGTGTATAGTTCATATATGTTATGTAGGTCATTATGAAAGTTTTGAGATACAAAATTCAAGAAACATAAAGTCTGCACAGATGGAAACAAATGAAGCCCTCCTGGCAACACTAATAAGCCGAGCAAGTTGAACCTTGTAGGGGGTGGAGTCAGAGAGGAGGCTGTCAGCTATGTTTCTTGGACGAGAAATAATGGACCGTAACACGGTCTGTTTCAAAATTTTTGTAGTGACCTACATATAAGTAAAGGGTGGGTTTTCGGGCAAAGGAGTGTTAAGAGATGCTGTAAATAGTTTTCCTGTCTACAGTTAAAAAGATGGACCCCATAATTAAAGCTGCATGGTCATTCCTTGTGAAGGACTCAGCATAACGTGTTGAAGTCCACCATTTGTATCATGGAAATTCATCCTTGGAAAAGTATGTAAATAAAGTTGTTCTAGCATTTTAGGCAAAATTGTGAAGTAGGTTCATGTTTTGTCTTCAATGATGCTTTCCTTCTCTAAATCCTTTGTCTATTAGGTTCTAATTTTTTTTTTTTAATTCCCACTCTAGCTAGATAATTACTGCCTCCTGATAATCCATTCCTCCCGTCACAGAAAAAAAAAAAAAAAAAAAAACTGCTCCCAGTAAATTCACATTTGGCAAGCTTATGTTGAATATCTCTTCCCGGTCCCAAGCAATGGGAAGGAAAAAGATTGCTGCTACACAACTCATAGTTTAGCCAGGGCGATGGAAATGTAAACACCTACCCTCTATAATTACAACCCCTAATAAGTCAGTCTCCCGATAGAAGGAAGCCTAAGTTGCAATGGGCTAGAGATGTCCCTAGAGAAATGTGTGTTATTATCCTATTTTACACAATCAGTGGAAAAACTGATTTTGGTGCACAATAAATTTGAGAAGCACTGTATTAGGGGAGTTGCGAGGGTGGGAGGATAGAGTTTTAGGGTGGGGGGAAAGAATGTGCAAAGACACTGAGGCAGAGAGAACATGATCCATACATCTAGGAGACAGGAAGAAACCCTCTTGCAGCTGGAGTCAGACAGGCAGGAAGAGCCTGGAGGGAGCCAGCTAAGCCAGTGTGGGCCTCAGTCAGCAAAGGGTGTAGACATTATCCCACGAACGGTGAAGGGCCACTGTTGCTATCTAAGCAGGAGAGGAACAAAATCGAGTTTGCACTGTGCAAAGATCACTCCAGCTGCAGTGTGGAGAATGGATTAAAGGGAGGCAGGGTGGCTAAAAGGAGATTAGTCAAGAGGCTGTGGCACATAAGGACGGTGGCCAGGACGCAGGTGGTGGCAGAGAAGAGGAGAGGAATGAGCACATTCAAGAGCTCTTCAAGAGGAGGAACCCTCAGCACATCCTCCAGCCAGCAGCAGGAGGTAGAAGGTAAATGAGATTACAGCAGTCCTCAATTTTAATCCCTTCAAAGGCTTCCCTGGGCCCTTGGGATGAAATCTAGAATCGTTCCCAGCAAGACAGGCTCCTAGCCTCTCCTTGCTCTCTGCCTGCCAGACCCTCTGCTGGATGGTTTATCTCCCAAATCTCTCCCAGTTAAGAAGGCCATTTCATCCTAAAACGTTCCTCCTTAAAAGAGTTTCTAATTTTTTAAATGTCTTTAAACATACCTTTTTTCCCCTCCAAAATTAAAATTTTTTGTTGAACCCTAATGGAAAGTAGATATGATATTGGCTATTTTGTTAATAGTTTTAATTTGCTATGTGAATTTCTACATATAACAGTTCCTTTTTATAAAGAACAATGAAGCTGTTTTGGTCAGTATAAAATTCAGGTTAAAATCAAAAACATAAAAGGCTCTCTCTTTGTGCCCACCTTAGGGTTTTTCATGTGCTGGTTCCCACAGGGCTCCTCCTCAGTTTTTAAGACTCAGCTTAAATGTCAGTCCTCAGAACAGACTTCCTTGGACCATCCCATCAAAGCAGGTGCCCCACCATTACCTACCTAAACGCTACATTTGTTATTTTCTCAGGCCTAAGAGCAATGTGTCATTCTTTGTCTGTTTTTCATTGACTATCTTTTGTTTGTCACAAGGAATTTAAGATCCACAAAAATGGAAAACCTTCTTCATCTAGCACAGTGCCTGCCCTGGAATGTAGGTGAGTTTTCAACAAATACTTAACGGTCTCACAAATAAATACGTAGGGACAGCTTGAGAATCTCCAAGTTTCAGGCGCACAGAGCAGGTTGGGGGATGGGGACCTCCAGATACTAGGTTTGGTGGGAAATAATGAGGTTTTAGATCCAGAAGCTACTTGCCAGCCTTATCTTTATTCCTCTTCTCTTCCTTCTTTACCTCCCTGCCATTTTTTAAGAAGGGAGCAAGATAAAGGCCTTTGGCCTACAAACTCTCAGACAATGGGTGTGGTTTGCTAAATTTTTTTTCTATGTTCTTTGTTATATCCATATTTTGTTTCAATTTCTTAAAAGTTGCCAGCACAATGAAAGGTCACCATATCTAACTAGATGACCAAAACAGCAAAAGATCAAATCAAGCTACATTTTGATTATTGAGGAGATTTTCACATTACTAAGAGATAGACCCTCTTCTATATATAGTTTTAATTAGTATTATTTTCTCTCACATTCTGCAGCACTTCCTATTTGCAACTCCACTTCCAGGGATTAATCTTTATCATTCTCCATAGAAGCCAGGGTTTATTCTAGAGAATAACACAGGAAATTGAAGCACAGAGAGAGATTACCTTTGCCAAGAAAGAGTGATTTTATGGCTCAGTCAGTTTCAAATTCAGAGTATATCCCAGGCTTTCAACACTCTACTAATGAACTGTGTGCTATTTTCATTTCTGTTTGCTTACATGAGCATTCACCAAGCCACTAGCACCATATATGATCAGTATCCAAACTACAAAGCCTTTTCAAATTGCTAACACCAGACATAGTTCAGACTTTAAGTACCAGGAAGCAACTGGGAACAGCTGCTTTTGAATCAGACATAAATCTACGCAATGCTGCAATATAGCAAAGGGGGGGGGGGGAGAACTTGTCTCATTAAATAGCTAACAGGAGAGTGTATCTGATAATAAAATCTTGGCAGAACATAAAATACCTGTTTACTGCCAAATTCTAGTCACACAACATTAAGGTTACCTATTTAAGCACAGAGCACTGGCTTCTCCTCGTATACAATTCTATCAGATAGCCTCCCTCGTGAATCTTAGTCTCTTTTAGAGTGGATAGAAACACTGTGGCCAAGATAATTGGGATCCATCCTCACAGGGATTTATAGCTAAAAATTAATCCCTCAAATCATGTCCAAAAGCAAATCAGTGACTAATGGAGACCATCAGAGCAAAGGCATCACTAACCTCTTGGAGCTCATAGCAGCCAAAGCTTTTGAATAATTTTCCAGGGTGGCTCCTTAGCAGAGCATGTAGATAAAATCCCATCTGGGCATTCGCCACAGGAGCTGTGCAGGCACAGCCTGCTTATTTTTCCTTTCTTCTTTGTCATGGCCCTCCTCCAATCATTGTATTTGAGTATCTGGAGTGTGTTATAGGGAGACAAACTCATGCCCAGCAAGATGGTAATTTTTTTCATAACTTTTACACAGCCAAAAGGTAATTTCAAGACAAATCCTGGGGAAAAATATCATTTTTAATCGAGTAGTACAACATTTGCCATATAAATGTTGCATAGGGACTCCCATGAAAACAACCCATTAAGTAAAATATTCCAAAATCGAATCTAATAAAGCCAGATAGAAAAATCCATTCTTCTACTTTGGAATAGAATGCATAATAAAACTAGGGAAATGTCTGCATGGCATTAAACTCTACAAGTCTAGTATAATCTGGAGCATTCACAGAAAAGCTGAGGGTAAGAAATGGGAAAATAAAAGGGTGATAGCATTCTATCGTGGCCACAATTAATAGATCTACCTTCAAATAAAAGAAAAGGAAAATCAATTCAGTTAGAAAGATGTCAGGGTGGAGCAATTATTCATGGCTAATTACTTTTTAAAAGATGATGACAATGGGTTAGTTTTCCCTGATATTGATGAAGGAAAACCTTTGGGGAAATCATTGCAAAGGTTAGCAAGGATATGAATTATTCTCTGGTATGTTGGAAGGCAAAGAAGAGGAAAGAATGAGTAAAATACTAGTACGGTCTAGTGAAGGTCATCAAGACAACCGAGCTGATACTATAAATTACCGTTTTCTAAAATCCAAACCTGTCATCAATATGTCTCACAGTGAATTATTTCCTAGAAAAGACGATTTGTTATGAAATGTTCGGTAACTCACCAGACAAATGACTTTAAATAATTGTATTCAGTAGTACATTGTGAAAGGCAAGATTAGGTGTAGTGGTTCTACCTATAAATTAAGAATCCTTTTGAAACAATTACTGTAGTACTATTTTAATGTATGTTCTTGGCTTTGGCATTAGAAAAGTTGGTGGTATTTAGTGATGCTGGCTCACAGAATTCACCCACAAAAACAAAAAGCCCTGGTGGTTCTCATAGGCAATCTTTGAATGTAGGTTAATTATAGATTATAGCCCAGAGCTGTGATCAAAGACTGCAAGTTTGTAAGAAATGAACAGACCGTGGCATGGTTGGCCCGTTCATTTTCATTATCAAAAACACCTATTCATAACAGAAGGCGATACATATCAAAGAAACCCTACCCCTGGCTATGGTAAAGCAAGGGCTATTTACCAGATGCCAGGATCCTATAGCAACTCTCTGTCCAAAACATACATGCAATTGGCTTTCCACATCCAGGGGCTTCACATCCATGGATTCCACAAGCTACAGATTGAAAATATTTGGGGAAACGAAATGGAGGGTTGCCTGTGAACCTAACATACACAGACCTTTCCCTGTCATTATTACAACATCATGTGACAATTATTTACACAACCTTTACCTTGTATTAGGTGTCGTAAGTAAGCTAGAGATGATTTAAAGTATAAGAGGATGTGCATAGGAAATATGCAAATACAATGGCATTTTACGTAAGAGACTTGAACATCTGTGGATTTTAGTATTTTCAGGGAATCCTGGAGCCAATCTCCCCTAGATAATGAGGGGGGACTATATAAATGGATCTGCATATGTGAGTGTGTTGCCTACTTGCAAGCTCACATATAAGGCCTACTGTCCCCATCCCCTAGTCCACTGACCCATACTGGTCCATGGCCTATTAGGAACCAGGTCTCAGAGCAGACGGTAAACAGTGAGCAAGCAAGTGAAGCGTCATCTGTCACTGTCTCCCATCACCCCCAGATGAGACCATCTAGATGCAGGAAAACAAGCACAAAGCTCCCACTGGTTCTGTGTTATGATGAGTTGTATAATTATTTCGTTATACACTATAATATAATAATATTAGAAATAAACCACACAATAAAAGTAATGTACTTAAATCATCCAAAAACCTCCATCCCATCTTCCCAGTCCATGGAAAAATTGTCTTCCATGAAACTGGCCCCTGGTGCCAAAAAGGTCAGAGACCACTGTATAAGGACATATGTTCTTCCCCACACAAAGGAATCCCCACTTAGAACTGTTAATAATGGCTGCAGCATAGACACAATCCAAGCAGAAGTATTTATTTGCTCCTATCCAAAAGCACAGTGAGCAAAATAAAGACTGTTTAGCTAATAGTGTTATAGTCATCCAGTCTTTGATCCTGAAACGTGAAACAAGTAATGAGATAACAGGATTAATTTCTACTTGCACAGGAACTTAATTTTCCCTGACTTGCTGAAATCACAACTGAAAATTCTAGTTTGAATAACAGTTAAGTGATTTCTCCGAGCCTTGTAAAGCCATCTCTCCTCTCTTCTGTTAGTCCCCACTGCTACTGGTTGACTGCCCTTTCCAACCAACCAAAATAGTCTGCAACTTTCTGCAGAAACAGTTTTAAAATTGTGTCAATGGCTCTGCCTGTGTGCTCACTCTCTCTTTCTCCCCCCCCCCTTATTTATCTCTTAGAGACCTATACATCTTTCCATCTCATAGTTACTATAGCTTATCTGTAACTCATTCATCATGCACAGGAAGCCTTCTCTGTCTGCCACAGCCCATTGTGAGCTCACCATTCCCTGGCAGTCCGTGCTGTCAAACTTAACATTCTCTTCCTACCACATGTGATTATGTGTCTTTAATAATTATGTCAGTTATAAACTGCTTGAAATCAGGCCAATGTGTAACACATCTCTGTGTCCTTAAAAATAATAGCATCATATCTTCTTTATAGTAGGTGATCAAATTATGCATTTTGATTCGTGAATGGATTGATTTTAAATGGCCTTAAATGTTTCTCCAGATTGTATGCGGGCAAATTAGCCTATAAGCAGATGGCATGTATGTAGCAACTGGATGAATTTCTGTTAACCATAACATATATGCCAGAATTCTATACCATGATGTCACTGGATGATAGAGTTAATTAAGCCAACAGTGTGGAAAATAATTTCATTATTTTGGCTAACGTTGTAACGTTTGTCCTTATTGAGGTGAGTTTGGAAATTCAGTGATCAAGGAAATGGTAACTGCAAGTTAATTTTCCCTTCATTGTTCTTATTTAAGAATTTTCATTCATTGCTTTTCAGGAAAGCTATTAAGGAAGAGGAAATGTTGAAGACAGAGCTGAATAAAGACGTCTTTCAATGGAAGGTAACCTCAGTGAAACAATTCTTATCTTGTTTTTTAAAAAGACACCTAGAAATGGGAAGGGAAAAATGATGAAGTAGATGGTGGAGGTGTCAGATCTAACATTCCCAAACCTGAATAGAATACGGTATAATGAAATGACTAAATTCACCTGCTAAGCCTCAGCAAACATTGTTGAAAACATCCATTAGCCTCTTCTTTTGTGACTGTTCTGCCAGAGTGTTGCTTTGCAGCAGGACATTTCACTTCAACAATGAGAAAGAAACCCTTCTTTTACCATCTTAACAGAATCAAGGCATTAATGGGATCAAATTGCCATGGTTCAGAGGGATTCCAAGCACTGACATTCTGTCCTCAGCTCTGAGGAAATTCACCATGTCTATTTGTTAACGCATATTATAAACACTTTCAACATTTTTTGTGACAATTTCATTACAACCAGCTAAGATTCTTCAAACCTCTGGAAGTGTTAAAAGCTTGGGCAGTCTGTCTTCTGAATAAAAGAATGACTATTCTGATTGTTCTTCCTAAAGAATATTTTATGAGTATGAATGCATTATGTTATGTGGATTTTAAATGCATTGTATCATGTGGATGTTAACTCAACTCAATGCCTTTTACGGGCATCTAGAGTGCTCTTAAAAATACAATAAAATTTGAACTAAAATTCCATGAAAACTCAGATAAGAGAAAATTACCTATCTCTGAAGCCTCTTTGGAGAGTTTTTTAGAGAATTTGAAAAAGGACATTGATGGATTCCTACAGAAGAAAGTTTAAGAAGTAATAATATCTGAGCTGGGTGGGGAAAAAATAGATGCTGAAGTGCTCCCAGTGTATTCTGCTGATGCTTTAAGTTCTACGTGGTAGTAATTGGAATGGGATTTCATTACGAGAAGTTTTTACCCAGTCACACCAACTGCATCCTTGTAAGAGTGATGGAGACTAAGTGCACCTGTTATGACCATTACCATCATGTCCCTGGGGAAACAACTCAGAGAGTTATCAAAGCTGTAAAAGTGGAGGGGGAAAGGATAATGTACTGCCAACAAGCTTGACACTCCAAAATACCTGAAGCTTTAAAATGAAATCAATCAATAAAGGAATGAATAACTCATACAATGCTGTTTAAACAATCTTGGGGGGGTCTTTCTTTCTTTCTTTCTTTCAAAGATTTTAACTCTAAGAACAGCCCATTTCCCTTGAAAAATATTATTCATATTCCTTACTTCTTCAAATAATATGAGGACTCAGTGAGACTGTCAAACAGAGTGCAGTGTAAAGTTTAGGTAAAGTTAAAATTAGCTCTGAACACAGATAATTCTTTTTATCATAATTTCTTAAAATATAATTATTTGTGCCTCTTTCATGTTTCTATTTTAGCTTCAAGGGATATGTAGCAGAATCATACTTGGGCAAGGCATTTTGTATTAATCTGTTATATACGATGGCAAAATTCCCAGCCCCAGTCTTTACACCTAGGATGTAAGTATGTTTTCCTTCATGTCCACAAATGTATTTGAAATGCATGAGCTCTCATTGCAAAGTAGTACGTGGTTTAAGGGAAAATGAGTAAAAGGTGGCTTTACCCGGTGGATTTTTTTTTCCAAGCCCTTTTAATCTGCAGTCTAACACAATCTAAGAGAAGCAGTACCCTTTATAGTCTCTGTTTATTGAGGAAGGAAAGCTCCCTAAAATCTATACCACAATATAGAATGTGGTCAGGAGAATGCACAGGGAAGCTCCGCAGCCTCGCGCCTACCCTCCCCAGAGCTGGACTTTCTGGACATCTGCTATTGGTGCTGTCAGGCCTTAATGGAGTTGCTCAAGCTTAAACAATTCTAGGTCTAGTTGGAACTGACCGACTGCATCTGGTTTGTACCTCCTAACATGAGTTTCTAGGTGAAGTAAGAAAATCAAGTTTAACTATCCCTTGCAGAGCTCCCAAACTGTGGAAAGAAGTAAAGTGAGGAATAATTTGCCAAACTCCAAGTGCAGGTGTTCTGAGTGTTTACACAGTACAGGGAGTAGGCTCCTCTCTGTCCAGCCCCCATTTCTATCCAGGTCACTGAAGCTCTACTCTTCTTGAGGGACGCAGCAGGCTGGGGTCCTCTTCTGTCCTAGAAGATAGGGAGAGGACCCTGTCTAGGAAGAAGGAGGAAGAGCAAGGACAGATGTCTACCTTGCTGGAACTCTCAAAGCCCAGAGCTAGTTTCTTCTCTATTTTGAGTGTACGCTTCCTCTTTAAATACTCCTGTTCTTAGATTCTGCCTTCAGCCCATTCTCTTCTCACTCCACTAACTCAGAAGAAGTCAGAGGCCCTTGGCTCCAACGACCAGGGAAGATTCAGGTTTTGTGAGGGCAGAAATTTGTACAGTTATGAAAAAGAACACAAAATGGTGACTGCAAAATTAAGTATGAAAGCGAAAGTTTATTAAGAAACACAACACATTAGTGGGTAGGTCATGGCTGGTCCTAGGTGCTACCCACTAGGCCCTTCCCATTGTCACAGGATTTAGATCCAGGATGCTGCTGCTAATAAAACTGCAACTCCCACTCTCACTCCCACTCTGTCAATTTCCATTTTCACATAATTGTGCTTTAGAAAATTGCCTCTTTCACAAATAATGTGCTTTGGTTAGTTGAGAGATTTCACGGATGCTTATGGGTCTTTTGTGCAATATTTCATTAAGCTTGTGCATATTCTCTTTGATAACTAAAAGAGGAAATGAACACAGTTATGTCTGGTATTACAATTAAAAACAAAAAATAAAAATTCTTTGCACAAATCTTTACTTTCTTTCTTCCAGGGGTTTTGTTTTGTTTTCCACACATTTCTTAATCACAACCACATACAAAACATGAATTTTATTTTAATAGCCCCACCGCTGCTCTGTAAAATGCACATAGATTTGCAAGATAGACAAAATATAGACTTCCAATTACCCTCAGTAGTTAAAATTCAATTGCATTGATGAAATTATGGGAAAAGGTTCATTTTCTGGTGCCGTCTTTGGGCTTTTTGAAATCCTGGTTGCTGGCTTACTCACTAATTTGGTAATTTGCAGTAGGTTTCCCAGTCATTAGTGCAAATTAGCAAGGTTTAGCTATAATGTGAATATTAATATCTTCATTTAGAACCATTCCACGTGCCTTCTTCTGGTTTCTGAGGACACATTGGGTTTTTTTTTAAACCTTGGAGAGAGGCTATATGAAATCCATGAATATGATGTTTATGAACAGGCATTGGATAACCAATGCATTATTTTTCAACTTCTCTGAATAAAATGTCAGTGACTTTGATAATATTGTATTTTAAAATCACCCAAAAGACTGACAGACAGCACCATGTACACACTGTGCTATAATAAAGGAATACTGGACCTTGGCTAGAAAGGATTTCCTACCCCAGTCTGAGCAATAACCACTTGATCACACATCTTGCCTGCGTCTAAGCTCCTGACAGCAGAGCTCGTGCCTCTCATTTTCTGGCTCTGAGCCTTCCACTCAGCATTCTGTACAGTCACTGGGGCTGTGTGCCTTCAGCTACACGACCTCTGGGGCACACTGGAGAAATGTTGCCTTCTGTCCATGACCCCTTTAAGACCCTTTAATGTCTTCCAAAGTTGTCACCATGGCACTCACTTGCTTTCATAATTCTCCCTGACAACCACTGCTTCTCAATGCTCGCTTTCACTGCGGTGCTATAATTTAAGTGCATGCCAGAGATCTCCACTGTCAGTGTCTTTTTTCCTTACAGAAGCAATGCTGGACTTTTTCCCTGTGAATACACCTTCTTCAGGAGGACTTTCTCAGCACCCTCATGTCTAGTCTGCTGCCCTGTCTGCCTTGTACCTCAGAGAACTCCAAAATCTTCCTTCCCACTTTTTTTTTTTTTTCCAACTGTAGCATTATTTAAATGTAACACTTGTCATCAATCAGCTTAGAGGCAAGAATGATCACATAAAACAGTATCCTCATGAAAAAGAAAGATAAATGTACCAGCTGAGACCTCCAAACAAGACAGGAAGATGGATGGGGGTATGAGAAATCAGAGTTCCTTATTTTTCTAAATTATATCACCTCCCACACATGGAGCTCAAAAATTCCTGAAAGAATCATGAGCTTTGAATTTGAATCCATGCTCTGACACGTCAGAAATTCAGTTCCCTTATTTGTAAGATATGGGTGATAACATAAACTCACAAAGCTATAGTAAGCACTAGAAAGTGATGTATGGAAAATACCTAGGACAGAGCCCAGAGCACGGTTGGGCCTAAATAGACAGTGATATTGTTATCGGGCCTAAATAGACAGTGATATTGTTATCATAATTGAAAGCATTATTAAAAAGGCACATGCTGGAATGTCCACTCAGGCCCTTACTGGGGCCTTGGCGTTGATTACCAGCAAAATAGTCATTGGCAAGTTTCAGGCTCCTAATCCAAGAGGATTCCAATCATAAGCAGCATGTGTACCAAGAGGCAGAGGAATATGCCAGCTCTGCACTTTCAGAAATTCCAGGACTCAACAAATAAGACCATTGTCCATATCAAATTCAAAGGCCAATCTTAAGAAACATTAGGGCGGAGATGTGGGAGTCAGGATGGATGAGAAGTGAGAACAACAGGTGGGGTGCAGGTGGCAGCTCCTCTGAACCTCAAACATAGGTGCCCATTTCCAGCCTGCTCATCTGAGCCAGAGGTGGCGGGAAGGTAGGGCTGGCTTCAGAGGTCTGAAATGGGACAGAGAGCATAAAATATGAACTAAGAAGACTTTTGGCTCATTTGAGCTAGTTTTCAAATGCTGCATAAATACTATTCTGATGCTACCAGCTTTGGAATATACTTGTCTTCAGAGCCTGTCTACCTGAAGGATCACATTTTCTGGGCAGCAGTTCTATTTCCTGAAAATCAGGCACCTGCTATCCAAAGTCACACTCCCTGCTGTGCAGAGGCAGCCGTCAGATTCAACAGCTGTGTACACTTGAACTGCATGGCAAAATGACCCTGGGGGGCAGAGGGCTCTGTAGAGCATCCCTCAGAATCACTGCACCATGCCCTCTCCAGATGCAGTCAATCTGTCAGCAGCCTCTGCTGGGTACTTGTCCGATCAAGAGCTTATCCTCGGGGCTATGTGCAGTTGAGAACCTGAGAACTGATGTGGGGTTCTTTTTAGGAGAGAATTAGATGCTATCTTCTCTGCACAAATGTGTATGGGCAGCCTCACATGGTTAAACTCCTCTGCACAGATCTCTTCCCTACAGCCACTATCCCTCTGTATCTGTAAATTTTTAATGCTTTAGTATAACAAGCCTCCTCTTTAGACTCCTCATGCCTGTTCTTGGAATTCATTCAACTCTTTTCTCCTCAAGTGATCACATGCCTTCTGCTGGTCAATGTGTACCCACTTCAAAACTTCATTTCCAGTCTAGTGTTTAAGGGTTTTGTCTAGGGAAGGAAAAAAAGGAGGAAAGAGAGAGAAGTGAAAATGTGAGCCTCATGCAAAGAGAAAATCAGAACAGATTGCAATGAAGCTAAACTGTCTATTCATTTGAATCAAATGCTATAAATTTCTAAGCATAATGTTTGACAGTAAACTGTCATCAAAGCAACAGACTCATTATAAAAATGCTAAGGGTATATAAATCTCATTGACTGCTTATCATTAACTGCACAGGGCGCTGATAGGAAATGCCTGCTTATAATTTATATTTCACTAATAAGGTCCATTTTAGAGTATAGCTGTCAAATCTATTACTCACCTTTCCCAAGTTTTATAGTTGTTCTGGACAGCAGTGAAATTGAATGTTAAAAGTGTGGTTTCAAGTGTTATCTTTTCCTCTAATATCTCATCCTTGCATATTGAAGCATGCCTCACCTTTAATCAGAACTCGACAGCCAGATTGTTTTTCAGAAAGCAAACCAGAGAGAGAGACAGAGAACAAGATTCTGTTTTAAAAGCAAGATGCAACACGACCATTTGCCCATTTGCAAAATCAAAAAGGCACAATGCAATTAAAATGTTGGTAATCCCAATTATTTTATTATCCAACATTTATTGACATTAATCATTTGGGGAAGGGAGGGTTTGGGGGTGTGAGGGGCATTTGGTGCTGTGATGAAGAAACCTGCCAATAAGTTACTAATGTGTGGCAGGCACAAGACTAGGCCCTTCAGTTTAGATTGTCTCATTTAGCTTTAGGCCACTTCAGGCAACTCCAAGCAGCTTAATTAAGTATTACGACACGTATTCATAATCTCCTAACAAACAAGGAAAAAGTCATGGGTCCTACAGATCATGTCTAAGGCAGGGAATGTGAACAGGGAAATATAAATACAAATACCAAAACTTAGCAACACAATGAGCACTCTAGGTGTCTGTACTCTTGATCAGCAAAACACAGGGAAAAATGTTTTCATGTTCAGCAAATGATAAACACAGCGGTATGTCATAGATCCAAGGCACTAGTTCTTTCTCACTAGAGGCTTCCAGAGCCTCAAGAAATAGAAAAATAGACCTGCCATTTGATCCTATAATTCCTTTACTCTAAATTCTATTTTTAAGCTCAAAGTACAATCTATGTCATGAATTTGACATGTAATCAGAACTTCTGGAAATTCCCTCTGTAGTAAACAGGTAAAGTCAGGCACCTGGTAATTGCAAAGGGTATTTGCATGCCTGTGGAGGGGGAGGCAGATCTGTGTCTGTGGAAGGGGAGGAAGATCTGTGCCTGTAGAGGGGGAGGAAGATTTGTGCCTGTGGAGGGGGAGGAAGATCTATGCCTGTGGAGGGGGAAGTAGCTGTGTGGCTGTGGAGGTGGAGATAGATCTGTGCCTGTAGAAAGGGAGGAAGATCTGTGCCTGTGGAGGGGGAGGAAGATCTGTGCCTGTGGATGGGGAGGTAGCTGTGTGCCTGTGGAGGGGGTAGTCAGATCTGTGCCTGTGGAGGGGGAGGAAGATCTGTGCCTGTGGAGGGGGAGGAAGATCTGTGCCTGTGGAGGGCGAGGGGGATGTGTGGCTGTTGGGGGGGAATGGGGATGTGTGGCTGTGGAGGGGGAGGGAGATGTCTAGCTCTGGAGGAGGAGGTAGACATATACCTGAGATGGAGGAGGTAGATTTTTGCATCATTAGTTCAGAAGGAAAATACCTGTGAAGCCGACATGGCTCCAAAAGTGATTCAGTTTGCAACTTAAAAAGCAAACAATTCATTATAACAACCCACACAAAGTCTTGACTCAATCTATGAAGGTGGAAAAACTGAGTTTGGCAAACCAGAAAGGAAAGCAATCTCAAGAAGCAAAAGTTTGCGTCCTCCCACACACACCTCTGCACCTGCAGGCCACTGGGTCAGAAAGACACCTCTGCGGCCTCCACTCACTGAATATACGTTGTCATTCTCTTCTTCCTGGGCTTTATCCATTTTATTTTTTTATTTCTTTTATTTTTTCTTTTATTTATTTATTTATTTATTTTTGAGACAGAGTCTCACTATGTTACCCTCAGGAGAGTGCCATGGTGTCACAGGTCATAGCAACCTCAAACTCTTGGGCTTAAGTGATTCTCTTGCCTCAGCCTCCCAAGTAGCTTGGACTACAAGTGCCCACCACAACAACCGGCTATTGCTGGGTTGCAGTTGTCACTGTTGTTTAGCAGGCCTGGGCCAGGCTCGAACCTGCCAGCCTCAGTGTATGTGACTGGCACCCTATTCACTGAGCTACAGGTACCAAGCCATTCTAGAACTGTTTCCTTGGGCATCTGAGCAGGTAACCTAACAACTCAATCCTTGTGGATAACAGAGCACAAGGCAGAATTTGGGACACAGGTTTTAATCCCAGGACTGTTCACCAGCTATAGGGATGGTACTGGGAAAATCTTTTTATGTCCCTGAGCCCTCACCTTCAGAATGATCCCTCTGCCTCCATGATTATGTGCAGAGTTCCCTGGGAAAGTGCCAGACCCTGTCTGGATGCTTGGTAGCTTCTGACTATACCTCATTTTTCACTCATCCAACCACCCAAAATCTCACAGTTCAGAGTTTTAGCCCAACTTATAGCCCACAGTACATCAGTCAATTACTGAGATGATAGAGGATAAAAGAATTTCTTCATAAATACCAGGACAGCAGCAACAAATCCTCTTCCTGATCATAACCCCAAGACCAGGGACAGAAGAACTGGATCAGAAACATAGCCTGACAAAGAAACAGTGACAGGAATCCATGAGGTCCTTTTCAAGACATCTGTCCTAAACACTTCAAAGATCCAATGAGAAAGAACAGAGGAGAAAAGAAAGCTTCTTTCTTTTCAACCAGAAATTCTGGAGCTTTGAAATTTAATTTGCAAACTGCAATTAAAAATACATCAGAGTCTCTTAAGAACAGAATTGATCAAGCAGAGGAAAGAATTCAGGAGCTCAAAGGCAGGGTATTGGAAAACATATAGTCGGAAAAAAAAAAATGAAGCAATTTTAGAACTAGAAAACAGGCTCAAAAGGGCAAATCTAAAAGTTATAGCCCTTAAAGAGGAAATGTAGAGAGAGATTGGGGTTGAAAGTTTATTCAAAGAAATAAAAACAGAGAATTTTTCAAACATAGAGAAAGATATCAATATTCGGTTATGAGAAGGTCATAAAGTAACAGCCAGATTTAAGCCAAACAAGACTACCTCAAGGTATTTAATAATCAGTCTCCCAAAAGTCACAGAAACAGAAAAAATCCTAAGGAAAGCAAGAGAAAAGAGAAGATAACATTTGAAGGAGCTCCAATACTTCTGGCAGCAGTCTTCTTGGTGGAAAACTAGAGGGCCAGGAGAGAGTGGGATGACATATTCAAACTGCTGGAGGAGTAAAACCTTAACTCTTGAATATTATATGCTGCAAAAATGTCCTTCAAACATGAAGGATAAATAAAGACTTTCTTAGACAAACAAAAGATAAGGAATTTAATCAACACTAGACATGTCTGACAAGAAATGCTAAAAGGAGTTCTTCAATATGAAAGAAAAGGATGTAAATGAACAATAAGAAACCATCTGAAGGTATTCAGCTCCCTGGAAGCAGTCAGGACACAAAGATAGAACAGTCTGTTGCTGTAATTGCAGTGTATAAACCACTATGTCTTGAGTAAGAAGACTGAAAAACAAACCTTTCAAAAATAATAGCTATGTAGGTCACTACAAATGTTTCAAGACAGACTATATTATGGGCCATTATTTCACTTCCAAGAAACACAGTTGACAGCATCTTTTCTGATTAACTCAGGCAAGTTTCAACTTGCTCTGCTCATCAGTGTTGCTGGGAGGGCTTCGTTTGCTTCCATCTGTGAATTTTATGTTTCTTGATTTTGTGTATCTTAAAACTTTTGTAATGACCCACAAGTAACAACTTTTTGACCGTTAAGTAGTATAAAAAATATATAAATGTAAACAATGAAAAGTTTAAAAGTGGAAGGATAGAGTTAAAATGCAGAATTGAATTTCTTTTAGATTTCTCTTTGTTTTATTTGTTGGTTTCATTGTAAGCAGAGCTAAGTTGTCATATATTTAAAATAATTGGGTATAAAATATTTTTTGCAAGCCTCATGCCAACTTCAAATAAAAAGCCTACAACTCATACCCAAAAAATAAAAAAAGAAGAAATTAAAACACACTACCAGAAAAAAATTGCTTTTAACAGAGGAAGGGAGGAAGGAAGAAAGATAAGAGCGAAGAACAACCAGAAATCAAATTACAATACAACGGTAGTAAATCCTTTTGGATCAATGGTAACACTGAGAGTGAATGAACTGAACTCTCCAGTCAAAAACCTAGAGTGGCTGAATGAATAAAAAACAAGACCAAACTATATGTTGTCTACAGAAAACCCACTTCACCAATAAAGACACATATAGCCTGAGGATAAAGGGATGGAAAAATATATTCCATGCAAATTAAAACAAAAAAGGAAAAAGAATAAAAACTAAAACAAAAAAAGGAATAGCTATACTTCTATCAGATGAAATATATTTCAGGACAAAAACTATATAAAGAAATAGAGTGTCATTATGTAGTAATAAAGGGTTAATTAAACAAGAGGATATAACAATTCTAAATATTTATGTACCCCAAACTGGAGCACCCAGATAGATAAAGCAAATATTATTAGAGCTAAAGAGAGAGAGAGAGAGACCACGTGTGTGCACAAGCCCAATACAATAATTGTTGGTGACCTCAGCACCCCACTTTCACATTGGACAAGTCATCCAGATAGAAAATCACCAAAGAAGCATTGGATTTAGTCTGAGTAATAAACTAAATGAAATTAATAGACATTTACAGAATGTTTCATCCAACAGCTGCAGAAGACACATTTTGCTCCTCCAGCTCATGAATCATTCTCAAAATAGACCATATGATATGTGTACCATGGAATACTATTCATCCCTTTAAAAAGATGAAGACTTCACATCTTTTGTATTAACCTAGATGGAGTTGGAACACATTCTTCTTAGTAAAAAAATCATAAGAATAGGGTGGCGCCTGTGGCTCAGTGGGTAGGGCGCTAGCCCCATATACTGAGGGTGGCCGGTTCAAACCCAGCCCCGGCCAAACGGCAACAACAAAAAAAATAGCTGGGCATTGTGGCGGGTTCCTGCAGTCCCAACTACTTGGGAGGCTGAAGCAAGAGAATTGCCTAAGCCCAAGATTTGGAAGTTGCTGTGACACCACGGCACTCTACTGAGGGTGATAAAGTGAAACTCTATCTCTACAAAAAAAAAAAAAAAAAAAAAAAAATCACAAGATAGAGAAGCAAGAATCCAATGTACTCAATTCTAATATGAAGGTGGTAAATGAGCTAATACAAGGGGCAGGGTAGGGGACTGGGGGAGCAGGACCAGCCAATACAAGGGGCAGGGTAGGGGACGGGGGGAGCAGGACGAGCCAATACAAGGGCAGGGTAGAGGACGGGGGGAGCAGGACGAGCCAATACAAGGGGCAGGGTAGGGGACGGGGGGAGCAGGGGAGGGGGAGGAGAGAGGGGGATAGAGGGTCACAGTGTCTGGCACACCTCTTGGGGGTGGGACACAAGTATAATAGGGACTTTTCTAACAAATGCAATCAGTGTAGCCTAATTCTTTGTATCCTCAATGAATCCCAAACAATAAAAAATAAATTAATAAAGTTTTATCAGAATCCAGCCATTACCAAGTAGAAATAATGGCTTGCAATAGAGAACATATAGTCCTTAAAGACTAAAATATTTATTCTCTGGGCTTCTAAGAAAAATTTTGCCCACCTCAATCTATAGATTTAATGCAATCCAGTAAAAATTCATTGTTAATTATATTGTTGGTTTTACTTTGTTAAGGTTTATAACATTTATGTGCTCTTCTGTAATCTTAATTCATATATAGTTATTAAAGGTGTAAATCTTGGGGAAAAAAGACCATATGTTAGGTTACAAAACAAGTCTTAAAGTTCAATAAAATTTAAATCTTACCAGGTATTTTCTCTGACCACAATGGAATAAAATCCTTTAGCCAGACTAAGAAAAAAAGAGAGAAGACCCAAACAAACAAAATCAGATATGAAAAAGGAGATGTTACAACAGATACTACAGACACACGAAGAATCATTAGAGACCACTATGAACAACTACATGCCAAAAAATTGGAAAACCTAGAATAAATGGATAAATTCCTAGACACACACAACCTACCAAGATTGAATTAGAAATAAATTCAAATCTTAACTAAGCTAATAACAAATAAGAAGATAAAAACAGTAATAAAGTTTCCCATCAAGGAAACACTCATAAGTTTCCAGGCATGGTGGTGCATCCCTGTAACCCCAGCACTTGGGAGGCCGAGGCAGATGATTGAATGAACTCACAGGTTTGAGATCATCCTGAGCCAGAGCAAGACCTCATCTCTAAAAGAAAAAGCTGGGCATTGTGGCGGGCACCTGTAGTCCCACCTACTTGGGAGGCTGAGCCCAAGAGAATTGCTTGAGCCCAAGAGTTTGAGGTTGCTATGACCTATGATGCCATGGCAATCTACCAAGAGTAACAAAGTAAGACTCTATCTAAAAAAAACAAAAACAAAAACTCAAGACCCAATGGCTTCACTGCTGAATTCTACCAACTATTCAATGAAGAAATAATACCAATCCTGGTTGAGTATTCCTAAACGTTGAGGAGGAACGAGTACTCTCAAACTCATTATATGAGGGCTGTATCACCCTGATACCAAACCCAGACTAAGATGCAACAAAAAAAATGAAACATTAAGGTATTATCTCTAATAAACATACATGAAAATATTCTCAACAAAATACTAGCAAACAGAGTTTAACAACGCATTAAAAAGATTATTTAAGGGGCGGCGACTGTGGCTCAAAGGAGTAGGGCGCCGGCCCCATATGCCGGAGGTGGTGGGTTCAAACTCAGCCCCAGCAAAAAACTGCAAAAAAAAAAAAAAAAGATTATTCAATATAACCAAGCGAGATTCATCCCAGAGATGCAAACATGTTTCAACATATAAAAGTCAATCAGTGTGATATCTCTTACCCACAGAACAAAGAACAAAAATCATGTAATCTTTTTAATTGATGCTGAAAAAACATTAGATAAAATTCAACACCCTTTCATGATTAAAAAAACTCTCAAAAACTGGGTATAAAAGAAAAATACCTCAAGACAATGAGAGCCATATATAACATCTAGGCCTTTCCTCCAAGATCTGGAACAGTTTGCTTTCACCACTGTTACTTAACATACTACTGGAAGTTCTAGCTAAAGCAATCAGACAAGAGAAAGAAATAAAGGGCATCCAAATGGGAGAGAAAAAATTCAAATTATCCTCATTTGTATCCTTATATATACCATCTTATATTTAGAGAAACCTAAAGATTTTACAAAAAGGACAATTAGAACTGATAAACAAATTCAGTAATGTTGCAGTATACTGGGCAGCTCCTGTGGCTCAAGGAGTAGGGCACCAGCCCCAGATACCGGAGGTGGTGGGGTTAAAACCCAGTCCCAGTCAAAAACTGCAAAAAAAAAAAGTTGCAGCATACAAAATCAACATACAAAAATCAGTAGCATTGCTGTATGCCAACAATAAACAATCTGAAAAAGAAATCAAAAAAGTAATCCCATTTATAATAGCTACAAATAAAGTAAACTTAACCAAAGAATGAAAAGATCTCTACAACGAAAACTATAAAACAGCGATGAAAAAAATCAAAGAGGGCATGAAAAAGTGAAAAGATACCCCACACTCATGGATTGGGAGAATGAGTATTGTTAAAATGTCCTTACTACTCAAAGCAGTCTGCAGATTTGATGAACTCCTCATTAAAATACCAAAGACATTCTTCAGAGAAATAGAAAATATAAATCCTAAAATTCACATGGAACCACAAAAGACCCAGAATAGCCAAAGCTATACTGAGCAAAAAGAGCAAACTGGAAGAATCCCGTCAACTGACTTCAACTTATACTGCAGAGCTGTGGTAACCAATACATGGTCCCGGCACAGAAACAGGCACATGGATCAATGGGACAGAATAGAGAACTCAGAAATAAATCCACACATCTGTAGAGAACTTACCTGCCACATAGATGCCAAGAACTTACAGTGGGCAGAGGACAGTCCCTTCAATAAGTAGTCCTGAGAAAACTGGCTCTCCATATGCAGAAGATGAGACTGGACCTTACCTCGTTATATACAAAAATCAAATCAAAATGAATTAAAGACTTAATCTGGGATGTGAAATATGAAAGTACTAAAAGAAAACATTGGGGTAATGTTTCAGAACATTGGGCAAGCACTTTTTGAGTATTAACCCCCAAGTCATAGGCAACCAAAACAAAACTGGACAAATGCGATCAAATCAAGCTAAAAAGCTTCTGCACAGTGCAGGCAATAATACTTGAAACTAAGAGACAACCCTCAGAGCAGGAGAAATATTTGCACACTACCCATCTGACAAGGGATTAACAGCTAGAATATGTAAGGAGCTCCAACCACTCAACTAGGGAAAATCAAATCATCTTATTTTAAAATGGGCAAAGGGGCTGGGCATAGTGGCTCACACTTGTAATCCCAGTACTCTGAGAGGCCAAGGTGGGAGGATCCCTTGAGCTCAGGAGTTAGAGACCCACCTGAGGATGAGCCCAAGAGTTTGAGATTGCTGTGAGCTGTGACACCACGGCATTCTACCCAGGTGACAGTGAGACTCTGTTTCAAAAAAAAAAAAGAAAAGAAAAGAAAGAAATCCAGAATCTTATTCAAATAAAAATGCCAAACAAGTGCTATGAAGAAGAGCAGAAGGGCCACCAGCAGTCTTTGAAAGCTCAGGGTAAATAAATGCAAGGTGTGCCCTCTTACAGGGAAAAAGAGCAAATGTGGAGGACAGAGCCTGGCAGGTCCAACTGAGATGACTCTGCAAAGTGACATTGTAACAAAGAAGCTCGGTTTTTAAATTATTCATCAACTTAAAATGAATGATAAAAGATTAAAACACACATGGAAAATGGTTGCTTTCAGACACCAATCTTATATCACATTTTGATGCTCTAAAGTGATTAAGCAATTTTCACTTACATTTTTAATAGCTATATGTTCATTTTTAATTACATAATTCACAGGAAATTTTATAATTTTGGATCCCTAAAATTCAAATAAATTACAGATGTTATTCAGTCTAAAAGAAATGTTAAAGGCTCGGTGCCTGTAGCACAGTGGTTACAGCACCGGTCACATGCACCAATGCTGGTGGGTTCGAACCCAGCCTGGGCCAGGTAAACAGCAATGACAACTGTGACAAAAAAAAAAAAAAATAGCCTGGCATTGTGGCAGGTACCTGTAACCCCAGTTACTTGGGGGACTGAGGCAAGAGAATCACTTAAGCCCAAGAGTTTGAGATTGTTGTGAGCTGTGATGCCACGGCATTCTACTGAGGGCAACATAGTGAGACTCTGCCCCCCCCCCAAAAAAAAAAAAAAAGTTAAAAACTTCGTGCCTCAAAGGATACCATCAATAAGGTGAAAAGACAATCTACATAACAAGAGATAATATTTGCAAATCATATATCTTCTAAGAGGTGTTTATCCATAATATAAGTAATTCTTAGAATTCAACAAAAAGACAAATAACCCAATTTAAAATTAGGGAAAAGATTTGAATAGCTATTTCTCCAATAAGATAAACAAATGGCCAGTAAGCACATGAAAAGATGCTCAATACTAATAATCATTAGAGAAATACAAGTCATAACCAGAATGGGATCATATTTCTTACCTGCCAGTACTTTGAAAAACAATTTGGCAATTTCTTAAAATGTTAAGCATAGTTTCTTAACATTTTAAGAAACTATGTATAACCCAACAATTTTACCATTAAAGCAAACTGAAAACACATGTCCATACAAAAACCTCTCCCAGAATGCCCATGAAAACATTATTTTTTTCTTTGAGATAGTCTCACTTTGTCACCCTCAGTAGAGTGCCATAGCGTCATAGCTCACAGCAACCTCAAACTCTTGGGCTCAAGTGATCCTCTTGCCTCAGCCTCCCAAGTAGCTGGGACTACAGGTGACTGCCACCATGCCCAGCTATTTTTAGAGATGGGGTTTTGCTCTAGCTCAGATTGATCTCGAACTCCTGAGCTCAGGGGATCCTCCCACCTCAGCCTCCCAGAGTGCTAGGATTATGGGTATGAGCCACCATGCCCAGCAAAAATATTATTCTTTCCAATTTTAGTATATGTGCTGCTGAAGCGAGCACAAAAATATTATTCTTAACAGGCAAAAATAATCTAAGTAATCAAGCAACTGATGAGTGGGTAGATACGGGGCACTGTATCTCTACAATGGAATATCACTCAGCCATATAAAGGGATGAGAGGTTGATGTGTGCCACACCCTGCAGGGACCCTGGAAACACCATGTTCAATGACAGAAGCCCGTCACAGGACCACAGACTGCATGAATCGACTTATACTAAATGTTCAGAGTAGTGAAATCCACAAAGGCAGCAAGTAAATGGTGAATGCTTGGTCTGGAGAAGATGGTGGAGATGGAAAGCACTCATGGGAGTTTCTTTTGGGGGTGATGAAAATGTTATAAAATTGATTTGGTGACAGTGTACAGCTTTGTGGATATATTAAAAATGACTAAATTATATACTTTAAAAAGGTAAATTTTTTGTATGTGAATTATATATTTTGATAAAGCTTTTACACGTTATAAAGTAGATTACATTTCTGTCTCTTCGGAAGGCCCGAGGTGACTAGCACTGGAAATGCAGCTCCCTAGGGATTGGTTCTGGGACAGGCTGGGGTTGGGCAAAGGGCAGAGATAATAAAATCAGGTTAATCTTATATTAGCAATTCTCCTGAAAATGGGATTATGTTCCTGACCTATTTTAAAGCCAGTCAACCTGAAAACTTCTCAGCTAAGAGAAGTCCAGGGCTATGCGATCTTGTGAAAACACACCGAAGCCTATGGAAGAAGAACACATAGGTTAATAATTAAAGCACCTGCCAGCTCCGTGATCAGGAGCAAGACACTCTAACTCTCAAGTCTTTAGCTGGCCCTTCTGTAAAATGGAGAAAACGAAAATACCTACTGTGCTTCACAGGGTTGTTGACACAATTAAATGACATCCACAGGCACACAGCGCCAGGTACAGGGAAGTGTGCAGCGGGCTTTGGCTACCCTTGAATATCCGCCTGGATTATTCTGCAAAGGGAAGCGAGGGCCTCAGGTGTGCTGAAGTCAGCCCTCCTTACACATCAGCTGAGCACCTGGATGGGAGTAAACAGGCTGCTCCACGTCCCTGGAATGTCCCTGGAGCCCAGTTACCACCCATCAGACACCCAGCACTTTCCAGTCCACCACTGACGGGGCAGAGACGTTGCCTGCCTTGCTGTCTCACTGTCCTGCCAGGAAGCTCCTCTAAACCTCTCCTACAAAGGGCTGGCACAATGATAGGAGATTACTGAAATGCTCCTATTTCCATCTGGGAAAATCCTAGAAATGGTTCTTTGCTGACTACATGTTAGGTTTGACAAATGACATTTCTTTCTAACTTTTTGTTTGTTTTTTTTTTGAGACAGTTTCACTTTATCGCCCTCAGTAGAGTGCCAGGGTGTTGCAGCTCACAGCAACCTTAAACTCTTGGGCTCAAGTGATTCTCTTGCCTCAACCTCTCAAGTAGCTGAGACTACAGGTGCCTGCCACAACACCCAGCTATTTTCTGGAGACAGGGTCTCGCTCTTACTCAAGCTGTTCTAGAACTCCCGAGCTCAGGCAATCCACCCACCTCGGCCTCCCAGAGTGCTAGGATTACAGGTGTGAGCCACCGCGTCCAGCCTCTTTTTAACATTTTGAAGCATATCATTGAAGAACCGGAGTCTCAAAGTTCCCCTTTAATATATAATTGGTTGAAATTAAAGGGATCTCCTTAAAATAGCCAAATCATTGCTTTATTTACTATGTGCTTGCTGCTGCCATCAAAGAAAAATGTTTATTTTTCAAGTCCTTTTTAGAAATTACAAAGACAGTCAATGTTTTGGAAATAAAAAGTCTTATTATTAATATATAAAAGTTGTACTTATGTTAGAGATATTCATGCCCATGGTTAAAGCAGGGTACATATGATATCCCTCACCTCAGAGGCCTGTCTTCTCATTGTGCTGAGAACATCACAAATCTCCAACTGTTTATTTTTTTATTTTTTTATTTTTTTATTTTTTTATTTTTTTCAGTTTTTGGCCAGGGCTGGGTTTGAACCCGCCACCTCCAGCATATGGGGTCAGCACCCTACCCCTTTGAGCCACAGGCACTGCCCCAGCTGTTTTGAAATATGCAGCAAGTTATTGTTAACTATGATTTCCTGTGGTGCTAGTGAACACATAAACTTATTCCTCCTCTCTCATGAACTCAGAAATGGTTTGGAAGGGAGGGAGGGAGATAAGAGACACAGAACATAGGAAAAAAATTGCCAAACAAACTTTTACGTGAAAAGAAGCACTTGGTGCTCTTCTGCCCTCAGAGCTGGTAGTGTTTCCAGAGTGTCTTAGTTTGCTGTTTTGATAACAAATGAACCTCCTTGGGTCGTTATTACTCACTGCCACCATACAGACTAGAACTGACTTGTTACTGTCCTTGTCACTCCTCCTGTCACTGTCCTGTGACCTTCCTTATCACCGTCCTTGTCACTCCTCTTATCACTTTTCCTGTCACCCTTCTGTCATCTTCCTATCACCCTCCTTGTTACCCTGCTTGTCAGCCTTCTTGTCACCCTCCTTGTCACTCCTATCACTCTTCCTGTCATTACTTGTCACTCTCCTTGTCACCCTCTTGTCACCCTCCTGTCACCCTCCTTCTCAGCCTCTTGTCACCCTTTCTATCACACTCCTTGTCACTCTCTTTATCACCCTATTGTCATTTCTCCTGTCACCCCTCCTGTCACCCTCCTTGTTACCCTCCTGTCACCCTCCTTGTCACTCCTCCTGTCATCCTCCTGTCACTCTTCCTGTCACCATCCTGTCATTCCTCTTGTCACCCTCCTTGCCATCTTCCTTGTCACTCCTCCTGTCACTTCTCCTGTCACCATCCTATATTCCTCCTGTCACCCTCCTTGTTACCCTGCTTATCACCCTCTTGTCACTCCTCTTTGTCACCCTCCTTGCCACTCCTCCTGCCACCCTCCTGTCACTCCTCTTGTCACCCTGAAGTTTTCTAAGGCCATAGAGGCAGCACCCTTATCACCCTTATAGAAGCAGATCATTAAATTACTGTATTTTGAAAGGATTGTGTCAAGAAATGGGAATGGCAATGTCATGAACAGCACTTGTCCACCACTCAAGAGAAGGGAAGCCTTAAGAGCATGTGGAATTATGAGTGGAAGTTTTACTTTTCCTAAGAGAGAAAGAAAACTCATTCTTGTTCTCTTGGAAAAAGAAAGAAAGAATATCCTTTACTTGTATTCCTTCCAGTTTTTTTGTAATTATATGAACAAAATAAATCTTTTTACTGAAAAATCCAAACAAACTTGCCATTATGGATACTGTTGAAAAATGTCATACTTTCTTAGATATGGGCCAATATTAACCAAAAAAGAGAGAGAGCAAAGACTGGAATCCTTTTAACTTTTGTTCTAGAAACATAGATTTTAATTTATTTTTTATTTTATCTTACTTTATTTTTATTTATTTATTTTGAGACAGAGTCTCACTTTGTCACCCCTGGTTGAGTGCTAAGACATCATAGCTCACAGCAACCTCAGACTCCTGGGTTCAAGCGATTCTCTTGCCTCAGCCTCTCCAATAGCTGGGATTATAGGTGCCTGCCACAACGCCCTGCTCTAGCTCAGGCTGGTCTCAGACTTGTGAGCTGAGGAGATCTACCCACCTCCGCTGCCCAGAGTGCTGGGATTACAGGCGTGACTCACCGTGCCCAGCCCTGGATTTTATTTTTTAGAGCAGTTTTAGCTTCACAGCACAATTGAACTGAAGATTTTCCAGATGTCTGTCCCCTGACACACGCACAGCCAATCACACTGTCAACACCCCCTCCAGGGTAGTGCCTTTGTCACAGCTGATGAAATCACATCGACAGTATATTGTCACCCAAATTCCATATAAGTAAGGGTTCACACTTGGTGGTACACATTCTCAGGTTTGGACAAATGTGTAATGCCTGTACCTACCACACAAGCAGAGACATGGCAGCCCTTCTGCTCATATAGCCACACGCGCCTCACTGAGCAATTTCACTGCCCTAGAACCCTCTGCTCCACCACTCATCCCTTCTCCCTCCCAGCCCATGGCAGCCACTGATCTTTTCCCTGTCTCCAAAGTTCTGCCTTTTCCAGAATGGTACATACAGCAGAACCTCCCTAGCTGACCTCCTCCCTACACTGAGCACCTCCTCAGACTGACCTGATTTTCACAGACCAGACGTGCACCCCCGGTGGGTGTCAGTACAGGAGGCCTCATACGTTAAGTTGACCACCTCCCTGTGTTGACCAAACTGTTACAGTCCCCTAGTGGTGACCCACACAGGTTCTGCTGTACTTGGAATCTTAGTCTTTTCAGGTTAGTTTTTGTCACTTAGTAATAAGTAATACACATCTAATGTTCCTCTATGTCTGTCATGGCTGACAGCACATTTCCTTTTAGCACTGAATAATATTCTGTTGTCTGGACATGCTGCAGTCTTTTCACCTACTCATCTGCTAAAGGGCATCTTGGTCACCTCCCAGTTTGGGCAACTATGGATAAAACTGCTCTAAACCATCCATGGCAGATTTCTGTGTGGACATGGGTTTCTTTTTGTTATTATTATTATTATTTTTTTTTTTTTTTTGAGACAGAGTCTCAAGCTATTGCCCTGGGTAGAGTGCCGTGGCATCACAGCTCATAGCAATCTCAAACTCTTGGGCTTAGGTGATTCTCTTGCCTCAGCCTCCCAAGCAGCTGGAACTACAGGTACCTGCCACAATGCCTATTTTGTTGTTATTGTTGTTGTTGTTGCAGTTGTCATTGTTGTTTTAGCTGCCCGGGTTGGGCTTAAACCAGCCAGCCTCAATGTATGTGGCTGGCACCCTACTCACCGAGCTATGGGTGCCACCCGGGACACGGGTTTCTAACTCATCAGAGTAAATAACAAGGCACACAATTGCTAGATTGTATGATGACAGTTTTCTTTTCTTTTTTTTTTTTTTTAAGACAGAGTCTCGCTCTGTTGCCCTTGGTAGAGTGCTGTGGCATCACAACTCACAGCAACCTCCAGCTCTTGGGCTTAGGTGATTCTCTTGCCTCAGCCTCCCGAGTAGCTGGGACTACAGGCGCCCACCACAATGCCCCGCTATTTTTCGTTGCAGTTTGGCTGGGGCCGGGTTTGAACCCACCACCCTCGATATATGGGGCCAGTGCTCTACTCACTGAGCCACAAGTGCTGCCCTCTTTCTTTCTTTCTCTTTCTTTCTTTTTCTCTTGCTCTCTCTCTTTCAGACAGAGTCCCACTCTGTTGCCCTTGTAGTGTGTAGTGGCATCACAGCTCACAGCAACCTCAAACACTTGGACTCAAGTGATTCTCTTGCCTCAGCTTCCCAAGTAGCTGGGACTATAGGTGCCTGCCAGAATGCCCGGCTATTTTTTAGACGGGCTCTCATTCTTGCTCAGGCTGGTCTCCAACCTATGAGTTCAGGCAATCCACCTGCCTCAGCCTCCCAGAGTACTAGGATTACAGGCATGAGCCACTGTTCCTGGCCTATTTGGCCTATTTTTAAGTCAGGTTGTTTATTTTCTTATTGTTGAGTTTTCAAAGGATTTTTTTGTAATATTTTGGGTAATAGTCCTTTTTTTCTCTTTAGCAGCTCTCTCTCATCAAAAGGTAATAGTTCTTCATAAGATATATTTGCAAATATTTTCTCCCAGTCCATTTCTTGTCTAGTCACTATCTTCACAATGTGTTTTAAAGAGCAGACATTTTAACTTTACTGAAGTCCACCTTAATAATTCTTTCTTTCATGGTTCATGCCTTTGATGTTGTATATAAAACATCACCACCATACCCAAGGTCATATTCTGTTATTTTCCACTAGTTTGATGGTTTTACTTTTTACAGTTAGGTGTGTGATTGACTTTGAGTTAGTTTTGGGGGAAGGTGTAAGGTCATCTGTCTCTAGATCCACTTTACTTGCCTGTGGATGTCCAGATGGCCCAGTCCCTGTCATTGAAAAGACCACACTCTCCAGCAGCGCCTGTAGCTCAAAGGAGTAGGGCGCCGGCCCTGTATACTGGAGGTGGCAGGTTCAAACTCAGCCCCGGCCAAAAACTGCGAAAAAAAAAAAAAAAGAAAGAAAAGAAAAGACCACACTCTCTCCAGCATGGCTGCCTCCTCCTTTGTCAAAGATCGGCTGACTGTACCACATGGGGCTATCTCAGGGCTCGCTAGTTGGCTTCGTGGACCCATTTGCACGCTCATCTCCTGCCAGCACTGTAGCTTCGCTGTAAGTCTCAAAGTCAGGAAATGTCAGTCCTCTGACTTTGCTCTTCCCCTCAATACTGTGTTGGCTGTCCGGGGTTTTTATGCCTCTCCATATAAATGCTAGAGTCAGTTTGTTGCCTTCCACAAAATAACTTGCTAGGATTTTGAGTGGGATTGCATTGAACTAATAGATCAAATGTGAAAGAAATTACATGTTGAAAACAATGTCTTTCTATCCATGAATATGGACTATCTCTCCATTTATTAGTTCTTTGATTTTTTTTGTCATAATTTTGTAGTTTCCTTAAGTACACCTGGCACATACAGGGTGGGTGCAGTAGTTTACACCCATAATCCCAGCACTGTGGAAGGCTGAGGAGGATCACTTGAGGCCAGAAGTTCGAGGTCATAGTGAGCTATGATTACACCACTACACTTCAGCCTGGGTGATAGAGGAAACCCTCTGAGAAAGAAAAAAAAAAGGACCTGTTACATATTTTGCTAGATTTATACCTAAGTCTTTCATCTTTGGGGAGTGCCAATGTAAATAGCATTGTATTTTAAATTTCAAATTCTACTTACTTACTGCTATATTGATTTTGTGTGTCATCCTCAACCCCTACCATCCTGCTATGTGTGTGATTGCTTCTTAGTTCCAGAAGGGTTTTTTCCAGTTCTTGCAGTTGTTCCATGTAGACAAATGTAACATCTATGAACAAAAACAGTTTAATTTCTTCTTCCCCCAACAGTACTTTCATACCCTTTTCTCTCCTTCTTGCAATAGTCATGCTTTTAGTGAGGGGACTCTGCCGCTCCTGATCTGAGTGGGAAAGCCTCAGGGTCCTAGCTGCAGACTATTTGTAAGCACTCTTTATCAAGTTGAGGAAGTTCCCCTCTGTTTCTGGTTTGCTGAGATTATTTATTGTAAATGGATGTTGTTTTTGATTTTCTGTATCTATTATCACAATCCTATAATTTTGATTTTCTGTATCTATTATCACAATCCTATAATTTTTCTACATTAGTCTGTTGACATGAGAGACTACACTAATTGATTTTGGGATAAATGTTGAACCAGTCTTGAATACTTGGGATAAATCCCACTTGATTATGGTGTGTAATTCTTTTTAAACATATTTGGATTAGATTTGCTCATCTTTTAACTTTTAAGTGCTGGAGGATACGCTTTATATCAGAAAGGAAATAGATGTGAATCCATGACTCAATTTCAATGTCATCTGCATAGATATAACTTTTGAACTTTTGATAGACTTCTGAAGTGTTCTGAGTGTTTTCAGACTTCTCTTTTCAAAGAAATAAACATTATCAAAACCTCTCAGCAAGATGAAATAAAAGAGAAGTTCCTTAATTTCATACAGCCATATAAAGCACCGGGAGTGGTGTTTCATCTCTTGGAGTAGAATTTGTCCAGTGTATTTTCACAGGAAAACCTTCCCCCACAAAAAAAGAAAACACACACACACACCTTCAGAAAACATCACCCTTTATTGTGAAAACAGTGAACACTTTCTAAGTTTGAGAACAACCGAAAGATGTCTACTACTACTATAATTTCTAGTTAAAATTGTACTGAAGATCTGCTGATGAGCTATTTGCCTACCCCAGACTACAGGATACAAAAGCATCAAATATAGAGAGACTTGTAAGATGTGATGTAAATGAAGACCTAGTCAAAGATGGATGCATTGATATTTAGGAGAAAAGTTGCCTATGACTGGGATTTAACTAAAACGTGGTGTTCTCTGAAAGAAACCTGCCTATCTTGGCCTTGTAGTGACCTATGGAAGCTTTAATTCCTTTCACAACAATATAGTTTGTGAACCGGCATTATCAACACTTGTGATCATCCAAAAAAAAAAAAAAAAAGTCAAAATCCAACAACACGTGTGTTACTTTGTCAAAGACTGCCACGTAGTTTAATTCTCTATTCAATCTAAGCAGCTGTTGCTTTCACACAAACGCCTGTAAATAATAAAATTTAGCTTACCTTGCCAATATTTTGAAAGTGTTTGGGGTTTTTAGTATATTCATAAGAATTGTGTATTATCATTTCATAGATTTTAGAAATACTTTGATAACTGTGTTTCACTATACTAATTGTCCTCTGTAAGCAATGTTTTTATTTTATGCATTTAAACCAGTGGTTCTCAACCTTCCTAATGCCATGGCCCTTTAATGCAGTTCCTGTGGGTCACAACTCACAGGTTAAGAACCGCTGATTTAAACACATTATATTGAGACCACCTGTGGGCTTCACTGGATTGCAAAGAAAAACTCACAAACCTCTGTGCTAGGAAGGACTTGTGTGTGTTGAAAACAGCATGATAGCCTAACAGTTCACAGCTCTTCCTGAAAAGGAGGTTGGGAAGGAACTGACTTCTTGAGGGTGGCAGAAACATGCCTTCCAGCCTCCAGCTTGATTAAAGCCTAAATTCAGCCTCACAGTACTGGCAGCCAACTTGCTGCTCCTTCTAATGCAAACAACTTGTCTATAGCTGGGATTTAGGTAAAAGCTGCCTAAAATCCTGCTTGTGCTTGTAGGAGACATAGTCCCAGACACAGACTCAGCCATTTCTCCAGGGATCCTGCCTTCTAGTGCAAACAGTGCTCCCAGGTTGGAGCAGTGGTGGGTCACAGGGTCACCTGTGCCTCAGCTGTTCCAATCCAAGTGCTAACCTGTATTTACAATCTACTTGGAGCAATGCTCCTACTAAAATTCTTAATTCTAAACCAAATATCTTATGCTAATCCTTTTCATGATAAAATTAATATAATTATTTACTTTTCCCAATAAGTTAAGTTAAAAATAACAAAATCAATGCAAATATCAATTCTGAATATGGTTGAAAACTTTCTTAAAATGTCTCTGTTTTAGAAGGCCACTGCTTTTAGCCACTAATAGAAGGGTCTCCTTTATCTTGAGAAGATGAAAAAATTGTAGCAGATCTGATTCTACACAATGATTTATTTGTCATCATGCTCTGGCCCATTTATAATGACTTAACACACAATTTTAAAAATTACCCTTTGAAATTTAAAAAGCATTTAATACAAAATCCCCAAATTTAGAAAAAAATAGTAAAAAATAAATCTCATTCAAAACCAAGCATATTGCTAAAGAAAAGCTTGGCTCATAGTCCTTGCTCTTCTCAGAATGCCTGTGGGAGAGTTTAAGAGACTGGCCTCCAACCTAAGCTTCTTACCAATTTCCTGACTCCTGTAGCATCTCTTATGCTTTCTGGAGCAGCACAGGCCCAAGGAGCTGCAGGAGGACAGTGACAGAGCACTCAGTGCACCCGGGAGTTTCCTCTGTACTTCTCAAGCTGTTGGAGAGAAGAGGAATATGTCCTCCTCTGTGGTTTAAAAATATAAAAGTGAAATGTGCCCACTGCCCAAGGGCTTCCTGTTCTGCCTGTCCATTCCCCTAACTCCCTTGGCCCAGCAGCAAATCTAACCTCCTTAGGAGTTTGGAACAAAAGTTATTTTTCACCCCAACATACGGAGGGTTTCATGTGGAAGTTTCTCTGAAGAACTGGTAAATAAAGGAAACTGTGGCCAACAGAGACCACTGTGCAAGACAGACCTCATGCTGCTTCTTGCTAATCAGAGGACAGGTCCCACATGCTTTCTTTTAAGGATTACAAAGCTCTCACACTGATCCTCTGAAGTAAAATGGATTAAGAATTTTTATCCATTGTGGGAGGCCAAAGTGGGTGGATCACCTGAGTCCACGAGTTTGATACCAGCCTGAGCCAGAGCAAGACTTCATCTCTAAAAAAAAAAAAAAAAAGCTGTGCGTTGTGGCTGCACCTGTAATCCTAGCTCCACAGGAGGCTGAGGCAAGAGAATTGCTTGAGCCCAAGAGTTTGCTACTGAGGGTGACAAAGTTAAGACTCTATGTCAAAAAGAAAAAAAGAAGTTTTATCATTTTCCTGTTCGCTGTTCTTTCCCTTCCTGATGATTGGTGAAATCTAACAGAAGGATGTGATTTAACCCTTTGGACTCAGAATTTGGCAACATGGGCTGCACAAGGCAGCAGCAGAAGTCGCAAGAAAGGACCCTGGGCTTCTGCAGCCACCTCAGAAATCTCCAGACAGGGAACAATTCCTTGGGTGTCAGACATGGCCAGCAGGGCAGACAGCACAACACAAACATTCTGAGTGGACAGAGGACCTTTACATGAAATAGGGTTATACATATAAAAAGAAAAAAAATCCTATCCATCTAAGGAAACCTGAGCAATCAATTTAACGTATTGAATCTCTATTTTATGATTTTGCAGCATTATTCACAATAGCCAAGATACAAAGTCAACTTACACGTCCATCAACGGATGAATGGATGAGGAGAATGTCGTGCGTACACAGTGGACACCAATCAGCTCTAAGAAGAAGGAAAGCCCGTCACTTGGAAACACGGATGGAGCTGGAAGTAAGCTAGCCACAGAAAAGCAAGCATGAACTCAGAGAGAGACAAGGTGGCCACAAGAGGCTGGGAGGAAGGTGACTGGGGCATGTTGGTCTAAAAGTACAAAATTCCAGTTAGACAGGAGGATTGTGGTTAGTAACGATGTATCATACACTTGAGAATCACTATGAGAGTCAATTTTGTGTTCTCACCATAAAATGGCAGCAGGGATAACATCTGCCCCTCAATGCTTCTGTGAGGATGTGACAATGTGACCTGAGTATTGGAATTCAATATGTCCAGAACCTGCCTGCTACCTATTTGGACACGAATGACCTTGGACAACTTGTTTAGCAGGTTAAATATCGCTTTGTTTCATCATCACTAAGGTGAAAGTTATTAATATCTGCTCCTTAGTGGCGTGAGCCCAGCACACCAGGACAGCTGTGGACAAGCAGTCCCTGTTTGGGGCTTGCATTCACCTCAAAGCAGATCTCAGGTCATTGATTAAGCCCATCTGAGTAAATCTAATGTCTTGGCACATTTAAAGAGAAATGGCTATTTTATTGAAGACTTTGTGATAAAATATAAAATAGGTTCTCATCACAAAAGAAACTGAAATGATCCATGAAGCAGCTCTGGTAATGTGCTAATAAGTGTCCAACAACTGAATCTCAGAGAAAACACGTGCATTTATACACACATATATTCACTATTAAGTTTATTGACAGAAAAGATTTTTAACACATAATTTACAAATAATGGAATATATTCACTCTTTATTATGAATTACTATTGATTTGAATAATAATATATATTCATTCTTTATCATGAATGCTATATAATTATGCTTACATTGATTTTTGTGGAGCGTTTGTATCCATAGCCAACCTACAGTTCCACCTGCACTATGATTTGACAAATGGAGTTATACGCCCATTTGGTTTCCAATAAATCAATGACTGTATTGTTATTAAATAGGATATGTGATCTATTATTAAATTATTTGTCATGCTATACATATTTAATGGGCACAGGACAAATTATACTTATTAAAGCTTCTTTTAGATTCAGTACTCACATGTTTCTCCTCTATGATGTGAGATCTTTTTTGAATCAGATAATAGTTTTTAATATATACTAGAAAAATATTTTCTCCATTTTCTGTTCTTTACCTAATGCAGTAGCTATTATCACTACACACTTTAAAGTTTATTCTGGGCTGGCATGGTGGCTCACACCTGTAATCTCAGCACTCTGAGAGACCAAGAAGGCAGGATCATTTGAGTTGAGGAGTCTAAGACCAACCTGAGCAAGAGCAAGAATCCCATCACTACTAAAAATAGAAAAATTACCCAGGTGTGGTAGTACACACCTGCAGTTCCAGCTACTTGGGAGGCTGAGGCAGGAGGATCTTTTTTAGCCCAGGAGTTTGAGGCTGCTGTGGGCTAATACCAGGGCACTCTACCCAGGGTGACAGAGTGAAATTCTGTCTCAAAATAAAAAGTTTATTCTGCATTATTGACATTTTCTTCATTACTTTTTTTAAAGTCTAAGCAGGTGGTGAAAAGAGAAATCAAGTGCTGATTTGTATGTAGAACTACTTGCCTTGGAGAAGTTCATTAGGTGTGTTGTTCTTTCCTCAGTGACTTGGGAAATTTTCTACGACTCTGACAGCTGTTTAATGCATGCAACCTTGTTTGCAGTGCCAGGGCACCAAAACAACTCCTGATCAAGGCCTCTAACGTACATTTTAGGGTAATGCTACTCAAATTGCAGCTATTCTGTTTCAATCACTTGAAAGGAAGACAAAAAAGCCCACATTAAACTCTCTGAGGATAAAAGTAAAACCATAGTTAAAGTGAGACTGTGGACACAGACTGGGAACACATGGATGAAAAGCTCACTCCTGTATAGTGAGACTGTGGACACAGACTGGGAACTCACAGAAGAAAAGCTCAGACCTGTCTGGAGGCGTCCAAGAAACTTGAATAAGTGTTCACTTGAACAAGTGCCTCAGGCAAGACTGGGCCTTGATGGTCTGGAAAGGACAGAGACACTGGAAATGTGTGAGGGGCAGAGGAAAAGACAGCTGATGGGATGAAGTGAGCGTCAAAAGGCCACATTAGGAAACTTGAACTTGATGCAATGAGCATTCCATGGGCATTTTAGGTCTGTATGCAAACTAATGGCACAGGAATGATGGTGAAGCCAAGTCTGGTAGGTCCCAGGACAGAAATTTCAGAGGCTATTACACAGGCCTATGTTTAAATAATAAAACAACAACAAATGATCAGCGATAAGCCAGCTTCATACCACGCACCCTAAGATATGAGCAATGAGAAAGTGACCTCATCTCTGGGGTATTCTTCTTAAAAATCTACAACTTCAGTCTAATCATGAGAAAATGTCAGACAAACCTAAACTGAGGGACAAAAGCCAGAACTTTTCAGAGGTGTCAAGGTCATTGAAGACAAATAATTGAGAAACTGCCCCGACTGGAGGAGACCAAGTACACATGGAAACTCCATACAATATGGGGTCACGGATTGGAGCCTGGAACAGGAAAAGGACATCAGTAGAGTAAATGGTGAAATGCATGTGAAAGCACAATAGCTGATAATTTTCTAACAATGTTAGCTTTTTCGTTTCACTGGTTATGTAAGCTGTTACTACAGGGCGTGTGGGTGAAGGGTGTGGGACTCCCTGGTTACTGTCACAGCTCCTCTGCGTCTAAGATATTTTTAAGTTAAAAAAAAAAACCTGCCAGTTTTTCTACCTGCTAGCTGAAAGAGAGACGTGCAGAACCTTGCACAGTCTGACTTCAGAGGCCTCTCAGAAGCAAAGCTCTGATGGTTTCCATCTATGCAACAATTGACAACCCATCACTGAGCCTCAAACTCCAGGCCGGTTGGGCAGTGGCTCATAGCTGTACTCCCTGCACGCTGGGAGGCGGAGGCCATTGGATTCCTTGAGCTCAGGAGTTCCAGACCAGACTGAGCAAGAGTGAGACCTGTCTCTACCAAAAACAGAAAAACTAGCAAGTGTTGTGGTTGGGCCTGTAGTTCCAGCTACTTGGGATCACTTCAGCCCAAGAGTTTGAGGTTGCTGTGAGCTATGACGTCATGGCACTCTTACACAGGGTGAAAGGGTGAGACTCTGAAAAAACAGAAATAAAAACAAAAAACATTAAAGAAACAAAATAGGGCTGGCAAGAGACATCTTTTCAAGAGATGGTACTGAGAAAACTGGATATTTACATGCAGGAGAACACATTTGGACTCTTACATTATATTTAATTAACAATTAAAAAGATTTGCCTATCCCAGATCATCATTACAGGACACAAAAAGCCCTAAATAATAAAAAAGAGATTGGTAAACTATGTTGAAAATAACGAACCAGTCTAAGATGAGTGTATAACAGTTGAATTATAAAGTAGAAAACTTAGAAAGTTTTGTGACAGCATATTTGGCTATGATTTCTTGAACCTAACACCAAAAGCACCCACAACAAAAGAAAAATAGGTAAATCTAACAGAAAGAAAAGATGACCAGAAAAGCAACGAGAGTGGCACCGCGTCCCCAGAGCTCGCCGGCCCTCCACCTCCAGCAGCTGGCGAGGTTTGGGGACTGAGCGAGGGAAGGTCCCAGGACTTCTCCTGGCCCGAGTCTCCGTCCGGCTCAGGAACTGCGCGTCCTCCCTGCGTCCGGCTCCGCCGCCAGGACTGCAAAGCGCTGCCGCGTCCTCTCACCTCCTTCAGTCCTGTCCCCGCGTCCGGGGCTCGTCCTGTCCCCGCCCCGCTCTCCCCTCTGCTCTGGAGAGTGCGGAGCTGCAGCACCGCAAGCCCAGCGCAGCCCGTCCGCCTGCAGAGAAATCCGCGCCTCCAAAAGAGGCAAGAACCACGAGGATCCGCGCACTGGGAGGACCCTGCAGTGGACTATAGCCTGGCCCGGGTCCCCAGGACAGCCCCTCACTGAGCCTGAGAGCCGCGGGCGCTCGGATGCCAGGGTCGGGCCGGTAACGTCGCGGGCGCGCGCCTGGCGGCTGGGCCCGCCGGAGGCTGCAGGAGGCCGGCCTCGGCTCCCACCCCGCCCTCCGTCCCCGCCCGGGCTCCGGCCTGACCCGCCCTCCAGCTCCGGCGCCTACCCCAGCCCGGCTGCCCCGGCTCGCCCGCACTAGTCGCCCGCGCGCCGCAGCCATGTGTCCCCAGTCCGCGCTACTGCTTCTGGCGCTGCGCGCGCTCCTGGCGCCCGCGGCCGGCGCCTGGCAGCTCACGGTGCTGCACACCAACGACGTGCACAGCCGGCTGGAGCAGACCAGCGAGGACGCCAGCAAGTGCGTCAACGCCAGCCGCTGCGTGGGTGGCGTGGCCCGGCTGTTCACCAAGGTGCAGCAGATCCGACGCGCAGAGCCCAACGTGCTGCTGCTGGACGCCGGGGATCAGTACCAGGGCACTATCTGGTTCACCGTGTACCGCGGCGCCGAAGTGGCCCACTTCATGAACGCGCTGCGCTACGACGCCATGGTAAGACGGTCTCTCCGGGCGGGATCCGAGAGTTAGAGCTGCGGTGAGGGCGGTGGGTGGCCGTCCCGGGACCAGGGAGCACACGGGCTGTCAGCGTGCCGGGTGGAAGCAGACGTAGAGGTGGGTGACTCATTTTGAACGGATCTTACTGGGCCCCGGCTCTGAGATGGGGTTTTCAGAGGAGTGGGGCCTAGCTCTGCCGACCAGGGGCTCAGCCAGGGCGCTCTGAGCAGCAGCATCGCCGGTGCTAGGGACTGGACCGGCCCCCTCCAGCATCTGTCAAAGATCGCTTTATCTCAATTTCATTGAGAGAGAAAATAAGGATCAAAGAAGCTGAGTAAATTATCCGGGTTGCCCTTCCCCAGAAAGGTGCGAACAGTCATCCACCCTCTCCCACGTCTGACCCTGGAACTTGGGCTCACTGGAGGTCACAGCTTCGGCTGTTACCTTCTGTGTGACCTTGTGCTAACTTGCTTTCTCTGGACCTCAGTTCATCCTCTGTAAAATGGGAATAATAATTCTATTTGGAAAGGTGTGAACAAGTGCACACAGAAAGGAAACCACAGCGGGAGAGTTTAGGTCAGCTTTATGGAAAGGTGAGAAGGCGCCTGCCCCCACTTTTATAAGGGGCGATGGGGAGTGGGTGAAATTCCACAGCTTGCCGGTCAGGTTAGGGTGTTTCGGCGCCAATTTCTCTGCAGGTGAGCCAGTCAGATCCTGTGTGTCTTTGTGTCAGGAGGAGAGGAGGAAAAGAGGAAAGGGTTTGTGCCTGGCAACCTTAGGCCCCAGCATATTCACCTAAAAGCATTGGCTGCACTGTAGGGCCTCTGTCTGTGTTCTTGTTACCAGACTCAGCATAGGTTTTTAAAGAAACTTCAGAGAGGACCAAAATGATGAAACGCTGGGGTTTCAAAGAATTTCAATAACATCAGCTCAGCAGCCAAAGAGTCTAATAAGGGGCTCTTAAAACATAAACACTGCGGGAGTTTCCCCCAGTGTGGTGTTGGGCAAATGCCTTGTTGGTTGGACTGAATGTTTTTTTCTTTGAGACAGCGTCTCCCTCTGTCACCCTGGGTAGAGTGCCCTGGCTGGTGTAAGGATAACGGTGAACCTCGCCCTTTTCCCTTGAAAGTTCACTCACTGAAAGATCAATTCACAGTTAAGGTAGATTATTAAGAGGAAGGTTTATTTCCAGATGCCAAGCGCATGGGGGGTATCTACAGGAATGATTTCTCAATGTCTCGGTGATGATCAGACGCCTTTGCAGAAGCCTTTTTGAAGGGAGGGGGAGAATGTGGAGTTTGGGTGCTGCAAGCCAGGACTAGGGAGGCCGAATAGATGGGGAAACAGATTGACTTGTAAATTAACCTGGGAGATAGGCATTGTGTTTTAAATAACTTGGCCCCAGTCTTCTGGCCTTCAGGGAGGAAAGGGAGTCAGTTGCCTGCCCTTGATCCCCTGATCTGGTCAGTCTGGTTTTATACAGATAGAGGGAACGCCCCTTCCAAAGCTTTCTGACTGTGAACGACCTTTAATTCAAAGTATTCTTAATGTCAAGTAGTCATATTTTGAGGTAAAATTTCCTTAGTTCCTTCACTGGTCTCAAACTTCTGATCTCAAGCAGCCCACCCACCTCAGCCTGCCAGAGTGCTGAAGGCAGGAGTCACAGAGCCTGACCTGTTGGGCTGAATTCTTTTAAAAAATAAAAGGGGAGGAAGGTAATGAATATAACAGCTGTGTATATGATTTGATTTTTCACGTCAAACCACCACCCAAGTTTAGCCCTGTGGAAAAGCCTTGAACCTTGAGTGGAGGAATTCAGCAAGACTGGAGAAGCTAGGGTCAGATTTAAGAGCTTTGGAAGAGAAAAAACATCTCCAGAGAAAGGACAAGAGAAATTCGCCACATCCCCGGGTGTGGGAGGGAAGGGAGTGGGTAGGCCGGGACACAAGGCTCAAAATTCATTGTGAGAAAGCTCAGAGATCAGGGGAGCACAGTGCTATGTCATTTATTTTTTTCTAGAAATTTGAAGGAAACAGAACAGAAAAAGATGCTCCCTTCAATAAGAGAGCACAGTTACTTGATTTTTTTTCCCCCAAGAAGAAAGTTAATTTTAGGCCAGGTGTGGTGGTTTACCCATGAACCGAGGCGGGTGGATCACTTGAGCTCAGGAGTTGGAGACCAGCCTGAGCAAAGGTGAGATCTGTCTCTGCTAAAAATAGAAAAAGTAGCTGGGTGTTGTGGTGGGCACATGTAGTCCCAGCTGCTCTGGAGGCTGAGGTGGGAGGATCTCTTGAGACCAAGAGTTTGAGGTTGCTCTGAGCTATGACAGCACAGCACTCTACCCAGGGTGACAGAGTGAGACTCTGCCTCAAAGAGGGAGAGAGAGAGGAAAGCTCATTTTAGAGAAACAAGGAAAAGAGAGAAAGCTCCCTCTGTCCTGACTGAGATTATCAGGGATGCTGAGAGCAGTGGCAGAGGAAGCTCCCTCTGTCCTGATTGAGATTGTCAGGGATGCTGAGAGCAGTGGCAGAGGAAGCTAAGCCCCAAGTCTTCTTGAAGAGCTTGCCACCATCTGGACATGCAGAAAAATTGTGGGTCTCAGTTTCTGTGGTCTCTCAGTGTCTTAGCTAGACTGGCCTGATGCTTGGTACACAGTAATTACAAAATAAATATTCGTTTACTAGCCTGTATCTCCACTTCCTACCAGAAAGGTAAAATAAACCTTACATGAGATTGTTTTATTTTACATATAAACCACAGCTTCGTCTGCTTTTCTTTTTGCAACACCCTTTTCTCCACAGTTGCATAAATTACTTTTGGTCAAAAAAAAAAAAAATGGAGAATTCCTCGTTTTGCTTAAAAATAATATTTGCCTCTTTAGGTGCTGCTGAGCTTGTGGCTGAGCTCTGGTGTCAAACTGCACATCTGGCGTGTGTGTGAGGACGTCTGGGTGGGGCTGGAGCTCCCTGCTGCAACTTGCAGCCTATCTCCTTGTAAATATTTAGAATATTTTCTGTTCGATGCAATTCCTTTCAAATTTCTTTCAAATTTTGCTCAAAGTAATTGGATTAGGGCCTGAGGAAAAATGAGTCACTTATATAATGTTGGCACGATGTAGGGTGCAGGGGATAGAACTGCACACCGGGGGCTGTGTTCCTGACTTGACCTGCATAAATGCTGGTTCTTGCAGGGCTAACGCATGTGATAAGCTTGTCCCTATTCCTGTTTTACAGAGATTTTTCACCATATTAGACCATATATTACACTAACCCTCCAGGACTGTACTGCTGTTCTTGCATAAAGGTTCCCCACACAACCACCATCCAGGTCTGAGTCCTAGGAAGTTGGAGAGTCCCAGGTGGGGGGGAGACAGCTGTGGAGGAGCATCTGCAGTTCTCTGGAAACCTGTAGATGACAGAGGAGGGGGGACAGAGGAAAGCCCCAGACTAGAGCTTACGCCCAGGAGTTTCCCCAGAGCAGGAGCCCAGAGGACATGCAGCCAGCCAGGCTTCCTGCACGGTTCTACTTGCTGTAAAGGTCCCTGGGTTGGCCTGGGCCCCCAGAGCCACTGAAAGCAGAAAACTGGAAAGAGTATAGCCAGATTATAGCTGGTGCAGTTGTGTTGGAGGAGGGACTGCTGTCCTCTGGAGAATGAGAAAGACATGTGGGTGTGCCAGCTGCATTCAGCCTGGTCACGCTCTCTGAGCCTCCAGACTTGCTGGTCACAGGGCTCCTGCTCCTACTGTGACCAAGGACAGCCAGAGTTCTCCTGAATGCCTGGCTCCCTCCACTTTCCCCCACCCACCTGTACCTCCAAAGGACGTGAAGGTCCCTACATCTTCACCCATAGTTGTAAAGCAGCATCACATGGCTGTTTCATGGGTACTTTTCTAATAACTTGAGGGTTTGGGCACTTTGTGATACGTTTGTTAACTTTTAGAATCCTCTTCTCTAATTGCATGCTCAAATCTTTTACTCCATTTTTAAATTGAATTTGTTCTATATTTCTTACCTTTCAGGAGATCTAGATATTGATCTGTGATCAGTTGTAGACATTGTTGATATCTCCCAACAATGTTACACGTATTAACTTTGTGGTGTCTTCTATTGAACAAAAATTCCTCATTTGGTTTGGTGTATTTTTTTTTTCTTTTTTGCCTTGTGGTTTGTGCTTGGACCAGCCCATTTCTGAGGCTCCCGGCCTTTCTAGATGCCTAAGAAATGTTTTGATTCAGTGTTGGGCCTGGAGGGTGGGGCAGAGGATCAGAGGCAGGGATGGACACTGGGCCACACAGGCTGCAGAAGCAGGCAGTGAGGCTATATGAGCTGCAGGCCCTCCTGGGAAGTTTTGGCCCTTATAATCTGGACAGTCATGCAGTTTCTGAACACAGGGTGACTGTAGCATGATAAAAAAATAAATATTCAGTTATTTGTTCCCAGTTTCTGCCACAGAGGTCATAAAACCTAAGGATTTCCTAAGCAGTAGACGAGTCTCTGGTTATTCATAATGAGCCCTGCTATAGAGTAATTCTGGTTTATCTCCTGCGGTGACTTGGCAGGCCCCAGATGGCCTCCGAATGGCTCCAGTCACCAGAAAGACCAAGTGATAGAGGATTAGAAGATTGGAACCTTTAGCTGCACCTCCAACATCCAGGAAGGAGTGTGGGGCTGAGATTAAGCTCTAAACAAACTCTGGACAACATTTGGTGAGCTCTGGGGTTGGGTCACCAAACACTCGGGGCTTCCTGCCCACCCCACCCTGCCCCTCTCTTCCTCTGCCTGTCCCTCTGCTCCCTTTGTCATATTCTTTGTTATAAACTGGTGAATGTTTCCCTGAGTTCTGTGAGCCATCCTGCAAGTCAGTGGAACTGAGGAGGTCGTGGGAACCTTCAGTTTACAGTACAGATCACCACTGCCTTGGACTTGTGGTTGGTGTCTGACGTGGGGGCAGCCCATGGACTGGGGAATCCTGCACTGTCTTGCGGTGGTGTCAGGGTGGGATTGAGTCCTGGATTCCTAGTCTATACTCCAGAGAGTTGCTCTGTGTGGGGACCTCACACACCTTGTCACAGAAGGTTCCGTGCTGAGTATGAGAGCTGAGAGACTCTTGGTCTTTCCCTCAGTACCTTTGCATTCTAAGGAAGTGATGGGGTGGGGACCCTGTGTGACTTCAGGGTGGTGGCTGGTCACCAGGAAGATCATCACACGATTAGAGGAGGTAGGCTAGAGAGTGAATTATCACCAGTGGCTAGTGATTCAATTGATCATGCCTTCTCAGTGAAACCTCCCTACGAGCTTCTGAGTGTGCCTATAGAGGGGCTGGGAGGGCAGCTCACCCAGAGAGGGTGTGGGTGCCCCCATGCCTGGCCCTGGGCATCTCTTCCATTTGGCTGTTCCTGAGTTGTACTGATAATAAACTAGTCGTACCAAGTCAGTGCTTTGTGAGTGCTGTGAAGTGTTACCTAAGGATGGTGTCTTGGGAACCCCTGATTTCTAGCTGCTGGTTAGAAGTACAGGTGGTCCAGGACTCTCAATGGGCACCTGCAGTAGGGTTGTCTTGTGTGACTGAACTTTTTAACTTGTGGGATGTGATACTAGGTCCAGGAAGATGGTGTCAGAGTTGATTGGATTCTTGCACACCAGACTGGTGTTTGCAGAGCATTGGGAGAATTGGTCGATGTGAGGGAAGAAACCCCCCAACTGTGGAGAGAAATCACGGTTTTGGAAGATGAGCAGAAATGGATGGGAGAGGAAACAGGCTGGACAATGGTCCAGATGTAGAGGATAAGGACTAACCTGGTTACCAGGAGGCTGAAACCATGGAAACCATTTCAAGAGGCAGGCAGTGTGACATAGAGCTAAGAAGGTGAACCCAGGGGTGAGATTGAGATCAAGCTTCCCCCCACCACTGAGAATCCATGGACTGTGAGTATGTCATTTAATCTCACAAACCCTCCATTTCCACATGTGTAAGGTGCGTGATGGCTGCCTCCACCTCTTAGGTTGTCCCAGGATCTGGAAGAGACAATAATGTTTATAAGGTGCTTAGTGCAGGGCTGGCTGTGCATCTTCTTTTGGCAGGCAGACATGACTCAGGAGAGTGTCATAGCCTGGCTGAGGAGAGCGTCATAGGCTGGCTCAGGAGTGGGTGGCAGCAAGACCCTACTGTAGGAATTTGGGCTTGGGGCACAGAGAGTCAGCAAGCCCTGCTTCTGTGCATAGGGTTGTGGATTCTTCTGGTCAAGCTTCCCGACAGCTGAGCTGCTTCTTCAAGTGCTGACATGCAATCTGAAGGCTTTTCCTGGATTTCCTGGACACCAGGAGACCTACCCGCTTGGCCAATAGCTGCAGTGGAAAAAGATCGAGCAGGATGGCAGGACCACAGGCTTGCTCCTCACCCCTTCTACTCATGAGCTCTGTGAGTGGCTGTGGTTTCCTCATCCATAAAATGAGGCATTAGATCCCTGAAACAAAAAGCCAAAAGTTAAAAAAAAACAAAATTAAATGGGCGGTGCCTGTGGCTCAGTGAGTAGGGCGCTGGCCCCATACACCAAGGGTGGTGGGTTTGAACCTGGCCCCGGCCAAACTGCAACAACAGCAAAAAAAATAGCCGGGAGTTGTCGCAGGCGCCTGTAGTCCCAGCTACTCAGGAGGCTGAGGCAAGAGAATCACCTAAGCCCAAGAGCTGGAGGTTGCTGTGAGCTGTGATGCCACGGCATTCTACTGAAGGTGACATAGTGAGACTCTGTCTTGAAAAATAAAAATTAAATGGGGCGTTAGAAAGGGTACTCAGTGCACCACTTCTCAACACCACAGCTCCTGCCCAGCCTTCTCTTCTGCTTCTAATTTGCCGTGTAACTTGGTTTGTGTCTGGGCTTAATTTTGTACACAGGTGTAAGTTTGCCTGAAAATTTCCTTATTTCTCCTTCACAGTTACTGCCCCAGCAGACCAATGTGCCCCAAGGGAAAGGGGTGCAGGAAGCTCTGGGCAGGACTCCTGCAGAGACAGGGCAGCTGGGACAGGCAGAGGGCCCAGTTTTGTGACTGTGGTGTTGTCTTTGGGGCTCATTTACTGTCTTAGAACAGAAATGCTCCTTCGGTGCCGCTGCCCTTCAAGTATTGAGAGCATGAGACGTCCTGCAGGGTGGACTTGCATTCAGAGGACAGTGAGGGGCAGGACCCCTCTTCCCCATGTGGAGAGGCTGTAAGATGATGAAGGAGAGGGGAAGGCCAGCAAAGCAACCAGCGGGAACTCAGACCACTGCTCTGGTCTGTGGAAAGTGCTGATCAGACCCACATGTGTATCTGTGTCAACAGTGAGCGTTTCTTCTCCTCAAAAAACTAGTCCCTAAGAAAAATCACCTTACATTCAAGCGCTTACAAGGGCTGTCATATGAAGAGAACTCTCAGAATTACTTTGTCTTCAATAAAAAAGCCCTGTTTGGGGGACAACAAATCGGTGCTGCTAGTTTGGGAAGCTTGAAAGACAGATCCCAGTGGCAATGGTATTTTTAAAGAGGCAAAGAAAATTAATAATTGTTCTAGAGCTCAGATCTCAGAAGTTGTGAGTGCCTAGCCGGGTGTCCAACCTGCAGTCTGTGGGCCGAACGCTGATTTTATGAGGACTTCTTTTGCTTATCTGTGATATTGGATGTCATGAAAAGTATACATGGACTTTTTTTGCTAATCAGCTTTCCTCAATGTTAATGTATGCATCATTTGGCCCAAGACCACTCTTACTCTTCCAATATGAAGTAGAAAAGAAAAGGACACTCCTGGGACTGGGGAGATTGTGGCTCCCAGGCCTCAGAGCAGGCTGGGCTGTGACCTCAGGTTGCAAAGGGAGGGGTGCAGAGGCTGCCAAGCCCTCTTGTCCTTATCCTTCATCTGTGTTTTCTTACTGAAAATCAGAAAGAAACAAGCACAGCTCCAACTGGTGGCTTTCCACATGTTTGAATGCTGTGTAAACATCTTGAATGTCTTCACACAGCTAGAATTGGAACTTCCTCTATGCACTTTTCTCTCACGTGAATAGTTGGTTCTGTGTCTACTCCAGACATTAGCTGGAGGCCTTATAACCTCAGAGATGCAGCCAAGCCCTCTTGGGTGCCAGCTGGGTGAGCCCCTGATTCCGAATGTAACGTTGCCAAGCAGTTTTGTGTATATGGAGAGTTTGAGCATTTCCCCCACACAGAAAGAGAAGTGCTGCACAGGAGTGCTCAGGCCTAGCTCACTTACTCCTCCTTCCACACACTGATGTGCAGGTGAGCTGGCTGGGCCCTAGGTCTTTTTGAGTTCAGTGAAGTGCCACGTCTGCCTGCAGGGCACCTGGTCCAGGGTGGCAGGGACAGGGCTGCAGGGATGGGGCAGCCCACCCCAGAAATGGCAGCAGTGCCAAAACTGGGCAGCCAAACCAGACATCATCCATAGCCCTCCCCTCTTCAGGGATTTGCTGAGTGTCCCTGAGTGACTGGCATCTGAGCTCTAGTGTGTAAAGACCAAGCCATCTCACTGACCTTGGATTGTAGGGTTTCTTGTGACCTCAAGTCCCTAATGGGTGGACTAGTGTAACCAGCCAAAGCACCCCTGCTGCAAACATCTGGCAAACAGCTCTGGACTAAAAACATTCCTTTCTTCTGTGTCATGCTTTCCACCTGCTCTTAGGCCAACTCTCTTTCCCTTGTTTCTCTGTCTATCGTCCCTTTGTTTTCCTTCAGACATGATTCTTGTCTTCACTGGAAACATTTCCTACCACTTCATCCTCTGTTTCCACCCCCTGGCCCAGCCCAGGATGCTTGGCACTCACATACCTGAAATGCTGCCTGCTGTTTAAAGCCAAAAAACAAATGAAAGTTTTAAGAACAATGTGATTCTTTTGTGAGTCAGAATCCTTTTGTTATTGTTAAATGACTCTGAGCCTGATGTTTTTAATACCTTCTGCAGGTATTTGTTAACATTTACATTTGATGTGTATAGTTTGTGAAAGTCAGTGGCTTTGGAGAAACTCACTTTTGACTAAAAATAAGACCCAGAAGTCTCATATGAGTCAGCAGTGGAAGAATGAGGATGTTTTCAGACTTCTGATGTCAAGTTTCTTATTTTAATTATTAAAAATTCCCTTCAATTAGGAGGGAGAGAACTCTTGTGTCTAAAGTTTGGCTTGTAATTCACATGAATTCTGTATATAGACCAAAGACTGCCTTCCCTTTGGGGATAAGCAATGTTCTTACTTAGAAATAATTTCAAGTAATTATGAAGTAGTCATGTCTCTATTCCATTTATTTCCAATGTACTATAATACTGAAAAGAAACCAAGATAGCATTCATTATCACCTCTCAAATACAAATTGAGTGGAAGGCACCCCTTCCCCTCCGAGTAAAAGGATGTATGGAAGAAACAGCACACCTCTTAGGGCAGCTATTCTCAACCTGTGGGTCGAGACCCACAGGAACTATATTAAAGGGCCATAGCATTAGGAAGGTTGAGAACCACTGTCTTAGGGGATGGAGAGGACTAGAACCCTTGGCCTGAGAGCAGGTGGGAGGCGGTGGCTGGCATAGAAATGCCAGTCCAGGCCTGAGCCTTGGTGCTGGTCTGCTGGCCTGCAGGGCACACAGAGGCTGGTGGCTGTCCAGTGGCCTTCCACGCAGGCCTCTTATTTTGTTTTTATAGAGAAATGTCGAACTTTCTAATTCCCCAATTAAAGTTGATTGTTAAATAATTAAACGATATGCATTATATGATACACATAATCCCTTTAAATCATCTAACACAAACACTTGGTAAACACTGCATAAGGAATGATGGCCGGTGGAGTGAGGAGAGTAAAGGTCAATCCCCAGAGCTGGACATGCTATTCCCTCCACCCCTGGGCTCATCTGTGGGGCTGAGGATCTGTACAGGTCACCTGTCACCTGTGTGTGCTGTCAGGAAGAAGGCTATGAAACCGTCTTCCTGTCCTTAGGTATCAGACTGTTAAAGAGTCTGTTGGAAGGTTTCTGATGAACACAGAAGCCACAGTGACAATTTTAGCAGAAAACTAAGCCACAAAAAGCAGCAAACTACAAAGCCCTGAAAACTGAAAAGCCTTCCGGGCCAAGAAGCAGTGAGCCCATCTCTTACACGGAGGCATCTTCTCCTTGGGAAAATGTGTTCCCAGCTGTGACGAGCTCCAATGCCATGTCCTTGGGTACTTTGCCTAAAGCCGAGGCAGAATTTTTATTCCAAATGCTACCAGAAAACTTAGACTTTTTTCAAACGCTAAGGTGACCACATCTCCCCAATTTCAGACCAGCCCAGCTTGAAAGCAGGGCCACAGGCCCTGTGGAAGTGCATTGGCCTGGGAGGGGCAGGGCAGGGGACAGAGGCTGGGCCTGACCCTTTTCTTGTCTCACGGGACACTTCGTGGAGTTGGTGGTGGCTGCTCTCTCCCACCCCCTCTAGCTCTTTACTCCACCCCATCCACTGACCTGAGAATCAATCCCCTGCCAGATTAACTAGCAAGAGATGGACACTAACCCCAGTGACCCAGTGGGGAGTGGGGAGTCACGAGGATGCACATGGTGTCCAGTTCCAGGCCTTCCACCCAGCAGGTTCAAAGTCCTGCTGCCTCCACTTCTGCTGCCCCTTAGGGTCTCCCCTCCGCTCTCTGCCCCACCTGGACACCTGGAGTCTCCAGGCAGTCTATGGACCTCCAGGCTCACAGCCCCCCTCGATTCCCCAAAACTCACCAACTGCCTCCTGCCCCTGCTGCCCCTGTGTTAAGTCTCTCCAAGCCTCCTCCTCCCTCTCCTTGGATGAGACACAGAGCCTCCCTCGTTCCCTGAGTATCCTGAGTTGCGTCATTTCTCCTGCCAGATTCCAGGTGCCCTCAGCTCCAGGAGCGACAAGCTGCTCCCAGTGCAGTGTAAGGGTGACTTCCTGGAGACAACTCACTGACACCAGAGCTTCTCTCTCTGATCGATGCCTGCAAATAGGTGTCACTGACCGCACTCATCCACTGTGGCTGTCTGCTCACACGTCAACTACCCCTGTGTCCCTGGTGATGCCAGGCGGGTGCTGGCTGGTACCATTGCCCATAGATGTTTGCAGTATAACTAAAGCAAGTGTTTTAGCTTTTTAGTGCATAGAGAAAGCGGTAGGGGTGAGAGGCAGGGTGGACCATGTGCTAACAGTGTATTTCTCTGACTCTGGTGCTGGAGATACTTATTCAAGGTCATTTTGCTAGGACCAGCTACATTACGGAAAAGTACATTTGGTGAAATGTCGTGTTTGTAGTAAAACTGCAAGATTGTCACAAGGCTAGAGTTGGTGAATGAATGAAGTGGATGTGATTATAGAAATGAAGTATTTGGGAAGCACAAGGACAGAACAGGAGAGTGAGAGCGCAAGAGCACGGTTCAGGGCTGTGGTGGCAGTAAGTGGCAAGTAGCTGTTTAGCTACAAAATGTACATGTGAGGAGGGTGCGTGGGCTGTCCCTGAGGCCGAGAGGGCAGAACTAGACTCTGTCCTGCTGTGCGTCCACCTTTTACTGTCCTGTGCTCTTCACTTGGGCAGTCTTTTCTTGAGATATTTTCGTGTCATTAATAAAAATAATATAAAAGAATAAAAAGATCAAATTATTTAGCACATTTCTTGAGGTCAGCGGTGGGGACTGGTCCTTGGCAAGTGGCTTCAGCCTCCTGTAGAGCTAAAAAGCCTTAAGTTCTGATAAGAGCAAGAAAAAAGGAGAGAGTTGAGGTGGACCAGTGAAAATAGGAGTTTCTAAAGAAAATAAGTATTTACAGAGGAACTTGTCTGCACTAATTTCTGTAGGAAAAGTTAGTTGTGTATAGAGAGGAAAAGATATTTGTTAATAGTCTCTTCATTTATTCCTCAGCATCTTGGACCTACGGGCTCAGAGGGGCTGGTTACTCGCTGGGCAGGTGAGAGCTTTGCAAGGCTGCACAGAGACGGCCATTGAGAGAGGACAGATGTCCACCTCAGGGAGCCCAAAGAGGCTCCTGGAAAGTCAGTTTTCTGGAAGGAGCTAAAGTATTGGTTGGGCAAGGTTGAAGGAGTTGAATGACATGAAGAAACAATATCCTATTCTATCCTATCCTTTCTTTCTAGCCAACTATCATCATTCATGTCATATACAAAGTGACAAAGGAAAGTGAAAGCCTGGGAAGCTGCATGTGGTTAGGGCTTATTGTTATTGTACAGAGGCCTGTACAGAGCCCTGTGGAGCCAAACATGAGTGGTGCTCGTCCCAGCCCTCCACTGGGTGCTCCACCACCCCCAACTGTGACCTTCTCCAGATCTCAGCCTTTCTCCCCTCTCAAGCGAGCTTGGCAGCAGTACCAGCTGCCTGGCCCAGACTGTCTGCACAAATGCTGTCTTATGCGACATCACGCTTGTTTACTCGCCCACTGTCTTTCCAGAGGAAACTGTGGTTCAGAAATGTGTCCCAGGCTACAGCCTGTCAGGGGCAGGTCAGCCCTGCCGTGATGCCAACACATTAGCAAGTGGGTGTCAGAGGTGGGGCTAGAGGGAGGAAAAGTCTTCTCAGAGAACTCAGGGTGTTAAATTTTATTGGAAAGGCAGCATCTCTCACTCTGTCCCTCAGTCTAGAGTGCCCTGGTGTCAACCTCAAACTCCTGAACTGAAGGGCTCCTCCTGCCTCAGCCTCCTGAGTATCTGGATGACAGTGCCTACCACATCCTGCTGAGCAGGTGGGAGCCACACCCGCCCACCGGTGTCTCTGTAGGAATTTAAGGTGGAGAGTGACAAGGTCAGATTTGCATTTGAGAAATACAAAGAATGGTTTGGAGGTACACACTAAGGCCATGCTGGCGAGGATGGTGGGTGAGGGGAGAAGAGCTGGGGGGCTCAGCTGCTTCAGGGTTTCTGGCTTGTGGCTGAGGAGATGGTGGCACCAGGACCAAGACAGTGAGTGACAGGGAAGGCTTGGAGCATGATAAGCCTGAGGCACCTTGCAACACTGGGGAGATGTCCATGTCCCAGCTGCCACAAGCCAGGAAAAGTCAGATCCAGAGGGCTGAGCCAGTCCATCCAGTGTCCAGCACCGGGAGCCAGGCTCCTACCCCCCTGAGGAAGGGGGAAAGACAGTCACTAGTCTCAGGTCAGGGTGGAGAGGGGCCCAGACAAAGAAGCAATAATTTCTGCTGGTGCAGATGCTGGGAATAGAATGTTCCTGGTGAACTGCAAGGTGGCTTCATGAGTCAAATAACCTTTCATGAAGAACTGTAGAAATTTTCATTAAAAACAAAACTTCACAGAAAAGCAAGATAGTTACTATGATATAACAAAGGAGACTTTTCACCATAGGATGAAACCATTAGCTCTAAGAATAGAAGGGGGAAAAAATTACCCAAGACTGGGAACCTTTAAGACTAGCTTTTAAGAAGGAAGTTGGCTGAGCGCCTGTGGCTCAAGTGGCTAAGGCACCAGCCACATACACCTGAGCTGGTGGGTTTGAATCCAGCCCCAACCGCCAAACAACAATGATGGCTGCAACCAAAAAATAGCCAGGCGTTGTGGCAGGTGCCTGTAGTCCCAGCTACTTGGGAGGTGGAGGCAGGAGACTCGCTTGAGCCCAGGAGTTGGAGGTTGCTGTGAGCTGTGACATCACAGTACTCTAGCCAGGGTGACAGCTTGAGGCTCTGTCTCAAAAAAAAAAAAAAAGAAGTAAGTTAATTAGATAAGAGGAAGAGGTAAGAATGGGCAGATCATCAGAGATGGAGGAAAGGCAAATTTAGAAATTCTACATTTAACAGGGAGCCAGGAAAGTGGGGGTTGCAGGGTAGTCATGGGGCACCAGGGCCAGGAGGGTGGAGGGGAAACGGTCCAGATCTGCTCCCATGGCCCCACCCCCACCCTAGGGAGGGGCTGAAGGGGAAGACTGGGCCACTTGGATGGAGGGTCACTGTTAGGGCTGCAGGCCTGTTCCCAGATGACCTATAAAGGAGTGGGGGTGGGAGAGGGAATTGGACATGATATTTAGAAAATTTGAGATTCTTTGGTAAGTTAACAAAATAGCCTTGGCAGCCAGTGCAGGTGGGTGGCAGCCTGAGGAAACGGGCTCACCTGGGAGGCGGCCAGACCATGTTGTTAACCCAACCAGCTCATGGACCCTCCCTTCAGGGGACTGCAGACGAAAGCCCAGAAGTGTGGCCCCAGCAGGCCCCCAGAACTGAGAGGCTGGGAGGGAGCAAAGTCACAGGGGGCGGGTCCTCATCCCCCTGCTCCACCCAGGCCTGAGTGATCTTTCTCCCTGGTGACTCCAGAACAGATTAACCCCAGGGCTGTCCCCTTCCCAGGAGTTTTGGGGGAAGAAGTAGCCGTGGGAACTTCAGAGCAGTGATGGCTGAGGGCATGCAGGGCGCTGGGCTCCCACAGTGGCCGGCCCTCTGCTGTGGTGCCGTAGTCCTGGTGGTGCCGATCGTCTTCCCCCAGCACACGCAGTTTGCTGGATTGGGTCTGAAATGCGGTGTATGAGGAGACAGGATGTGGGAATGCTGGGTGCGCCTGGTGATTGCAGATGCGGAGCCTGCACCAGGTCTGGGGTGTGAGACAGGCTGCAACTGCTCTGCAGGGACCCCCCTGTGACTAAAGCCTGGGGCAGAGGTGCTCTGCCGCTGACCATGTGGTTGTCCCTGGGCCTGACCGTGGAGGTGAGGAGGACACAGGCCTCTGGATCTGTGTGGGAGCCCACTGGGCTACTGTCATGTTTTTTTAACTATGCTGTTTCTGGGAATTCCAAAGTTCCTAATTATTTTTCTCTTACCTTTTGTCTAGGCACTAGGAAACCATGAATTTGATAATGGTGTAGAAGGACTGATTGATCCACTCCTCAAGGAGGTCAAGTTTCCAATTTTGAGTGCTAACATTAAAGCAAAGGGGCCGCTAGCATCTCAAATATCAGGACTTTATCAGCCATATAAAATTATTTCTGTTGGTGATGAAGTTGTGGGAATTGTTGGATACACTTCGAAAGAAACCCCTTTTCTCTCAAATCCAGGTATCTTCTATTTTTACAGCATACATTGTTTGAAAATAGATGCACTAAGTCACAGTGGGCATGATTTTTATGGACTGTCAATGAAAGTGGGAACAACTCGGCAAATGGTGTCCCTAGGATGACACTGAGACGCCATCGGGTGACTTCTGCACTGTCCTGAGTTACTTTGTTAGCACGAACTGTGTCCTTGTTTAGTCCAGGGCACTTACAGTCAGAAGAGCCACCTGTACCCACTGCTGAGTGGGGGCCACAGCCCTGTCGCCTCCTGGGGGCCAGAGCTGGGGCTTTACCTCCACCCACCTTAACTTACCCCCTTTCCAGGTGTGATGATCACACGTCTAGTTGACTCTCCTTTCTCCCTTTTCATTATTTATCTGTTGTCTTACTGATGTTCTTTCATCTCGCTTTCTGGGAAATATATATATTTTCTTGAGTGGTCTTATGATAAATATATATCCTAATATATATCTGTTTCCGTATGTCTGTCGTATATGTGTGTGCACTATGTAATGTAAACACACATAAAACCACTCAAGAAATAATTTGATCAGTTGGATGTTGTGGTGGTGGTTCCTGTCGTCCCAAATACTCAGGAGGCTGAGGCAGGAGGATTGCTTACGCCCAGGAGTTTGAGGTTGCTGTGAGCGAGGCTGAGGTCAGTGTACTCTACCCAGGGTGCCAGGGTGACAGAGTGAGACTATCTCAAAAAAAAAAAAAAAAAGAAAGAAATAAATGATTCAGAGCCACTTTTATAGGAGCACTTTTACTGAAACACTTTGACAGTGAGAACAAAAATTACGTTTTCTCTGAACTATGCAAATTAAATGCTTTTCCATGTTTGAAGGAAAAAAAAAAGAAACTAAGAGCTAGTATTATCCAGAAATATGAGTTTTCAAAACTGATAAAGGATACATAATTTATCAATTAAAAAAACCTGTAGTTGTGGTTGTCAAAATAACTCCAGGGTCTTGGAAATAAGGACAAAAGGTCAGCTGTGCGAGACCCAGAGCGGTCTCAGGTATGTCCTGCAGCTGGCTCAGGGCAGAGATGAGTGGGGACTGTGGGTGGTAAGGAGAGTGGGGCCGTCTTCCCGCTGTGGGCTCCGTGGACTCGCTGCAGGGCATGTTAGGTATGTGAGGTCACAGTCACTGCTGAGACACAGCCTCATAAGACAGGATCCTCATTTGCCACCTGTTGAATGGTGCACAGTGCCCAGAGTGAGCTGAGTTCTCAGTAAATGTTGCTGGAATGAATTCCTGAGAGCAGGAAAGCGTAGGGATGCCAGTCACAAAGTCATAGGCAGTTCAGTTTCCTGGAACATGGGTTCTGAGTAGGGAAAGCTAAAAAGGAGGGTCAGGGCTTGATTTGTGGATGAGGAATTCAGATGTGACTTGGAGGATAGCATAGTCCCTTCTTCAGGAATCACCACTGAGAAGGGAACAGGTGGGGCAGGGTGGAGAGACTTGGGGGCTCCAGAAATCAGACTACCCCAGCTGGGACCCTGACTCACCCTTTCGCAGACCATAGCAGAGATGAGTCTGGAGGGATGATGCTTTTCCCAGCAGCTTCTGGAAGAAAGGGCTAGGCTATGCAGAGCCTCATGAGGGGTGGGCTGGGGTGGGATGGGGGTTCTGGGAGAACCTGCTTCTGCCCAGGCCAAAGCCCAGCAGCCCACTTGGGCCCTCCCACAGCCCTCTGGCCCCTATTTGGGCCCAATTCTCCCAGTCCTAGTGGCCCATAGGGGTGTAAGTTGTATTTCTAGCACACTTAATTTATTTTAGCTAGACAATGAAATTCCTATAATATAACTCTCCTCACAATATCTTGAAACACATCTCACACTTACTTTTGTTTGTCTTTGTTGTTGTTGTTGCAGTTTTGGCAGGGGCCGGGTTCGAACCCATCACCCTCGATATATGGGACTGGCGCCCTACTCCCTGAGGCACAGGTGCTGCCCACATCTCACACTTCTTTGTGTGATGTATTTCCTTGTGATGCCCCATCCTTGTGAGGTTTCTGATGTTTTAGGAGAACACAGACCTTTGTCCTCAGAGGCATTTCTCTGAACATTTTTATTCATTTTTGCTAGCCAAACCAAAACAGTGACGGCAGCATCCCTCAACATGCACTTGCCCCTCTGAGGGCCTGTGTCCCAAGAACATTGACCAAAAACTTTCCGCCCACTGGAGTATCTGTGTTTAGAGGAAGAATAAAATAAATGAGCAAAGTGTTTGGTGTGTGTGAAGGTGGTAAAGTGCTGTGGAGAAGCAGGAGCAGAAAAGAAAAGTGAGGTGTGGGGGACACACCTTGTCCTAAAGGGCTATGTGGGAATGCCTGCAGAGAAGGAGGCATAGCCCTGGGGCAACAGGCAGGAAGCCCATAGTCCTGATGGTCTGACACTGTTGTGGTACAGCTGTTACAGCTCTCCAGTTTTAAATGGTGCCTGTAAGTCAGTCCAGAGAGCTCTGCCCGTGCAACACAGAGGTCAGTCTGAGGCCTCCCTGGCCGTGATGCCAGCGTGCTGCTCAAGTCTTCTGGGAGGCTGATGGAAGGACTGAGAGTCCTCACTGAGGACAGTCGCCTAAACATCCCAAGTGTGACCAGGGCTGCATTTGCAATAATTATGTTGCTCTTTGAAGAGATCAGTACTCATCAAACGAGTTTACAGCCTCCTACATTTTGAAGACTCTTACTGAGATACTGTCCCTCTTGACATTTCCAAGTCAGCACAGTGAGTCCAGATGAATCAAGGACACCTTTGTGGCAGAGCCCGGCACATGGCAGGGCAGCCTCTGTGAGTGCAGGCACCTGCTGCATGGGCGTTGGACCTTTGACCTAAGCTCCCCAGCGGCACCAGCAGTGTCTTTATCCCATGGAGGGGAGACAGTGAACAGCCTGTGAAGATTGCGCTCATATCTGGTGCCAGCAGTATTTAGACGAGGCCCCTGCTCGGCACGGAGCTCAGTAACTCCGCAGTGTGGCATTAATTCAGAGTGAACCACAGAGTTACCACCTTCCATGCGAAACTGGCATTCAGGAACCAATGCTGACAGTGTAAAGTCATCCCACATTTCCACCCAACACCTTCCAATCACTAGTGCTGTTTGGCCATTGTGCTTATGTGCTCAGGAATTTTCTGCATTGGTGTGTAGAATGTAAACTGAATGTAATTTAAGATATTGATTTGAGTTTTTATTTAGGGGCTTTGTATTTAACCTATCAATATATTTTGTTTTTATTAATTTAAGACATTGGGATGTTAGTATGTATAATAAGCAATATAAGAAAAATTGTTGTTAATAAATGTCCATTTTGTCTGTTTTGTTCCTTAGGAGCAAATTTAGTATTTGAGGATGAAATCACTGCCTTACAACCTGAAGTAGATAAGCTAAAAACTCTAAATGTGAACAAAATCATTGCCCTGGGGCACTCTGGGTTTGAAATGGATAAACTTATCGCTCAGAAAGTGAGGGGCGTGGATGTCGTCGTGGGAGGACACTCCAACACGTTTCTTTACACAGGTAATTATTCCAGAAGAAGGCCACAGGGCAGCATGTCCACAGAAGTTACTTTGTCCCCTCTGCCTTTCCAAAGCAGTGATAGCAGCATCCCTCAACATGCACTTGCCCCTCTGAGGGCCTGTGTCCTAAGAATACCAACCAAAAACTTCCTGCCCACTGGAGCGTCCATGTTTAGAGGAAGAATGAAATAAATGAGCAAAGAGTTTGGTGTGTGTGAAGGTGGTAAGTGCTGTGGGGAAAAGGAACAGGAAAGAAAGTGAGGTGTAGGGGACGTGCCTTGTCCTAAAGGGCTGTGTGGGAACGCCTGCAGAGAAGGAGGCATGACCCTGGGGCGACAGGCCAGAAGCCCATAGTCCTGATGGTCTCCTGACACAGTTGTCGTAAAGCTGATAACAGCTCTCCAGTTTTAAATGGTGCAATATACTTTACATATTAAGTAGCAGTAAAAACAATTTGCTACTTAATATGTAATGTATATTGTATAATCTAAAATACACTAAATGCGTAGTACACATTGAGTGTGAATAGGTGTAAATCTCACTCAGAAACTACTAAGAAAAATCAATTGGTTTCATGGTTTTAATTCAATTCCACTTCTTTATGCATGTTATAAATATAAATAAAACACACATGAAACATATTTATACTGTATATATAAAACCAAGTGATTACTGAGCCCTAATCAAAGGTTACTTTATTGTAGACTCATATCAAAAAGCATGTCATATAAAAAAATTTAAGCATAAACAAAGAAATGTAAATAGGGTCACTATAGTCCAGGAAACAGGATTTAATTGTAGTCTGTGCAGGCAGCAGGAGCTGGAACTCTGGTTTGAGTCCTGGCTTAACTTTGTCCTAGATGCCACCCCTCCTCGCCTGCTTCATCAGCCTCTCCCTTTCTCTCAGTTTGGTGTTACATAGTTCTAGTTAGAAAACCTCTTTTATTTTTTTATCCATTTTGAACCTGTGGCATCCAGAAACTTTCGAGTCTACCCCTGTCTTTCCCACCGCCCCCTACTTTGTTCTGTGTGGATGGATCTTCCACCTGTGCTCACGACAACAGAGAGGCCAGCTGGCTGGTGGAAGGCACCCCTGGTGGCAGATGCAGGGGGCTCCAGCGGGTTGGGGGCCCAGACCACCTTGAAGAGGTTGCTGCTTCTCTTACCCTTATGTGGGCTACCAAAGGCCTTCCTGTTTTTGTAAAAGCAAAATTCAGAAATACCCCAAGGAATAGGAAATACCCAGAAGTATTAAAATGGATTATCTTATCACTAAGAAAATAAATTTTTTTCTAATAATTTTGAATATTTTTTAATGAATGTATGTTATTTTTGCAGTCGGAAAACAAGAAACGAATTATAAAAAGGAAAGAAAGAAACACAATATTGGGTCAAAAGTCCTCATTCTCTTTCACTTAAACGACATTGAGCAGGCCACTTAACCTCTGAACCTGTTAGCTCAGCTTCAAAAGAGGTATGATATTGATGAAAGTGCCACATTATTGTGAAGGTATGTGAGATGTGAAAACATGTTGGAGCCCTTTCATAAGCTACAAAGAGCTTGTCTGATGTGCAGTGTTGTGGAGGTCGACACCAGCACAAATACATCAGTCCAACTGTGACTCGCAGAGCATGGAGGCCGCCACTTAATATGATGCCGGCTTTAACATGTGCTGCTTCAGCCCCTTCACATGTATTTTACCTCTTGGACTCAAGAATAATTTCAAACTAAGTTATGCCCTTTAGTGGCTGTGAAACCAATTCAGTGGCTTATGACGTCTTGTTTTTCACAGGTGACACTACAATAGATTCAGCATTTATGTTGTTTGTAAGGACAATCACTTTAGGGGACAGATGTGTATGAAGTGGTGAGAGCAGCCCCAGCACACAGCAGGCAGCACATAGACGTGCTCAGGTGATGACAGCACTGGGCAATGGCATTGTGGCCACATAGCCGGCAGTCTCTCAGACTGCTCCAGGAGGGTCAGAGGAGAGGAGGTTCCCACCAGAGCAGGCGATGGCAGCCTCAAAGATGCCTCTGATACCCAGCAGTGGGATCCTGCCCGTGCCAGCTTCTCTCTTTGGTGGGATGAGGGCGGGAACAGGGCATCTGCTATTGAGGGTCTTTGTGCTCCAGCACCCAAAAGGATGGATGTGGGTCAGAGGCCTGGGAGCACACTGTCCACATCAGCTTGTGATGAGCCCCAGGTGAGATCTGAGATCCTGCCCAAAAGCTCTGCTCGACTTTTCTCTAAGTCTGTGTCAGAGCCCAGGACACACTGTGGGGGCTGATGTGTCTCCTGCCTCATCCTTTAGCGGCTTCAGAGTCATTCAACTATGATCCATAGTAAGAGCCACATATTACAAGGGGACTTCCCCCCTACCCCCCACACACACACACGAAAGAAGACTTTCACAATGCACCTGGAATGCACCTTGACACTTTCTATTTGACTGTTTCATGTTTTTTTTCCCTTTTTTTTTATTGTTAAATCATAGCTGTGTACATTAGTGCAATCGCCTGTACCCATTCTAAGATGCACCATAGATGTGGCCCCACCCATTACCCTCCCTCCCCTAAAACCTCCCCCCTCCCTTCCCCTTCCTCGGCCCTTTCCCCATAGTCTTGTGCTATAGTTGGGTTATAGCCTTCATGTGAAAGCTATAATTTAGTTTCATAGTAGGGCTGAGTACATTGGATACTTTTTCTTCCATTCCTGAGATACTTTGCTAAGAAGAATATGTTCCAGCTCCATCCATGTAAACATGAAAG
>CAUYPK010009433.1:0-24870 GCA_963574355.1 Loris lydekkerianus
GTGAATATTTTATGAGGAGGACTCCCCAGGCAATTGAAGCAGTATCAAAAATACACTATTGGGACCTGATCAAACTAAAAAGCTTCTGCACAGCCAAGAACATAGTGAGTAAAACAAGCAGACAGCCCACAGAATGGGAGAAAATATTTGCAGGTTATACCTCCGATAAAGGTCTAATAACCAGAATCTACAGAGAACTCAAATTTCTTAGCAAGAAAAGTGTTCCAGTTTGTTAATGTGTAGTTGCTCACAATATTCTCTCATGATCTGGTATATTTCTTTGGTATCAGTTGTAATGTCACGTTTTTCTTTTCTGATTTTGTTTATTTGGGTCATCTCTTTCTTGGATAGTGTAGCTAGTAATCCATCAGTTTTGTTTATTTTTTCAAAAAACCAACTTTTCATTTTGTTGATCTCTGGATTTTTTTAGTCTCTATTTCATTTAGTTCTGCTCTGATCTTTATTTCTTTCCTTCTACTAATGTTGAGATTGGTTCATTCTTGATTTTCTAGTTCCTTGAGGTTCATTATTAGGTTGTTTATTTTAAAGTGTTTCTACTTTTTTGATACAGGCATTTATTATGATAAACTTCTCTCTTAGTGCTACTTTTTCTCTGTCACATAGGGTTTGGTATGCTGGATTTCTATTTTCATTTGCTTTAAGAAATTTTTTATTTCCATCTTAATTTCTTCATTGATCTAATGATCATTCAGGAGATTTTTTTTTTTTTAATTTCCATGTATTTATACAGTTTCCAAAGTTCCTCTTGTTATTAATACTCCACTGTGGTCTGTGAAGATACTTGATACGATTTCAATTTTTTTTTTTTTTTTTGAGACAGCACCTTAAGCTGTCACCCTGTGTAGAGTGCTGTGACGTCACAGCTCACAGCAACCTCCATCTCCTGGGCTTAAGTGATTAAGTGGGACTATAGGCATCTGCCACAACACCCGGCTATTTTATGGTTATAGTTGTCATTGTTGTTTGACAGGCCCGAGCTGGATTCAAACCTGCCAGCTCTGGTGTATGTGACTGGTGCCTTAGCCACTTGAGCTACAGGTGCCGAGCAACAATTTTGATTTTTAACAATGTGTTGAGATTTGGTTTTTGGCCTAACACACATTTTATCTTGGAGAATGTTCCACATGCTAAGGAGAAAGATGTGTATTCTGTGGCTGTTGGATAAAATGTTCCATAAATGTCTCTTAGGGCCATTTGATCTAAAATGCAGTTTAAAACTAGATGATCTGTTTAGTCCTGCAGCAGCCTGCTGAAGTTCCTAAGAAACATCACATTGGAGTCAGTTTCTCCCTTTAGGTCTAGTGGCATTTGCTTTATTCCTCTGGGAGCTTTGGTGTTGGGAGCATATCCGCTTAGAATCGGCATATCCTTGCTGAATTGATCTATCACTATATAATAACCTTATTTAGCTCTTGTTGTTTCTCATCTAGAGTCTGTTTTACCTTATATTTGCTCACTTTTGATTTCTATTGCATAGAACATCTTTTCCCTTCCTTTATTTTCAGGCTATGCATTTCAAGTGAATTTTCTATAGGCAGCATATGGCTGGGTCACGTTTTTCTACATGTGTATCCATTCAGCTAGTCTATAGCTTTTAAGTAGAAATTTTAATCCATTTATATTCAAGGTTATTATGGATATGTGAGGATTCATTCCTTCATTCTATTGTCTTCTGGGTTATTTTGTATGTCCTTTGTTATAGGATATGCTATATATATTATACACACACACATATACAGAGGGTGCCAAAAACATTTACACATTTTAAGAAAAGAAAAAATTGTGTCAAACTTGTAATATTCAAGTCACCTTTGACTTCTACAATTACAAGAGTTGCTTGATGTGACTTGTATTCATCTTTTGTTATCTGTATATGTTGAGTATTATAATTTTAATATAGCTTTTTCTTCTTAAAATATATATACATTGGACAGTGCCTATGGCTCAAAGGAATAGGGTGCTGGCCCCATATACCGGAGATAGCAGGTTCAAACCTGGCCCGGGGCAAAATATAACTGCAAAATATATATTTTTTTATATATTTTATATATATATTATATATTTTTATATATATATATATATTTTTATATATATTTATATATACCCTCTGTGCATGTGTGTGTGTATGTGTGTGTGTATATACACACAGTATATATCTCCTAGTATTTCTGTTACTTTAAGTGAACCCTGACTAATACAGAGGCTATCTGGGTAAGGGCTGACATTGTCTGCCAATGTCTATTGTGGGTTAATTTTTTTTCAAAAACATTAAAACCTATACATCATGAAAACCTAATGTTGTCTAATTGACATTTAATTTAAGTAGTAGTCCACTGCCATATGACAGAGTTTATAAGCAAAAGTCTAAAGTGTAATAGTAGAAAATTCCTGGCAAAACAAAAATTAAAAAAAAACCTATTTACTGAAAGTAAAATGAATGCTTATTGATGAGACTGGAGACCTATCCTTATCGAGTAGTTTAAAACTCATTCCCACACATCTTCTTAGAAGTCAGCAACAGATTTTCCCGAGTACATCAATTTTCATAAATCTTTTGATTCTGTCACTTGACGTGACTTTGACGAGTTCTATCCCTGAACAACATAATTAGCTGGTGGGGAAACTGAGGGATAGCCTCCCAAAGAAAAAGAAATGCTGCCTTTATAGCTCAAGTTATTAGCTTGGGAAAGAGGAATCTCAGTAACTGCATAAAGAATCACTATAAATATTTAGTAGCTTGTGTTCTAATGCAGCTCTGCATCAGTCTGTCACACTGATAGATCCATTAACAATTTAAGCCTGGAAAGCTCTGAATTATTCATGTCACCATCATGCTGTGCTAACATCTCTAGAAGGTGTATCTGCTGGTGGTAAAGTTCCACTAATGTGCATTTATATTAGTAGGAGGAAAACCAACAAGAAAAACCGCCGTGTCTCTCTCATGCTCTGGATTAGACAAAATGCTCAGTCTGTAGAGAAATTTCCATCTTTATAATGAGAACCTGAACGGTGCTGCTATTCACGAAGGATCCCTTCACCATTCTTGGGTTTCTGCTCATTTGCTGTAATGGTGACAGCAATCACTTGGACTCCGCCATTCCATTTCAACATGAGGACACTCACACCAAAGCAAGACAACGAGTGAGCGATAAATTTAATCGCAAAGCAAAATCAAACTGAATTCAAATTGTCAGCTTTATATACATCTGGCTATAAAAACAGCTCTTGTGAGAAGCCTTGAGGTAGGATTTCTGCCTTTGCTATTGAATCAGTTTGCCTTTTTGAAAGCTGACATTTATAAGGATTTTCTCTGAGTCAGGATCTAGGACAATTTTTCTACATATATCACATTTGACGCCCCACCCCACTCTGCTGAGTGGATGTGCTGGGTGTATATGCAGGGTGGGTGCCATTATTCTCCCTCATTTTAAAAATGAGAAAAGTGAGGCTCAGAGTTGAACAACTTATTCCAAAGTCACTGAGGAAGGGATGGTGCTGGGATGTGCACCGACATTGCTCCAATGTCCTTAGTTAACTCTCTAGGTAAGGTCAACTTTGCAGAAAGCATAACAAGACCACAATGAGAATGGACACTTCATGCCACGGTTCTTGTTTTAGTCACCTACTGCTGTAAAACAAATCAACCTGAACTTGGTGGTATATGGCAATAAGAATCATTTTTATCTCATGATTTCATATACATAAGTCAAGAATTTGGAAGTGGCTTAGCTAGGTGGTTTTGGCTCAGTCTCTCATGAGGCTGCAGTTAGATGTCCACTGGGACTTCAGCCAACTGAACCTTGAATGGGGCTGGAAGATCTGCTTCCTCCAAGGTGAATTGCTCAGAAGCTGGCAGAATGGTCCTGGCTGTTGGCAGGAGGCCTCAGTTTCCCTCAGATTATGACTTCTGGAGAATTCTATTGATCACAGAGTCAACCCTGCTTTGGTGGAGAAGAGACTACCCAAGGGTGTGAGTACCAGGAGGTCAGGATGGGGGCAGGGGGCTCTTGGAGGCTGGTCATCATAGTCCTCCGCCATTCCCTGGCACTTAGTAGATTACATTCTGCCCGCAACAATGTTTCAGTTGCCTCTGGCCAGGAAAGTAAGAAAGTCAGGAACTCACTGCAGTGCTGCATAACCTAATAGTATCTGTAGCCAGAGGCATGGATGCCAGCAGCTGAAAGCAGCACTCAGCTCCAGCAGGTGAGGAGGGATTTTCCACCCTGTCTGCAGTGGGTGGCCACAGTAAACAACAGCCATTAGACAAAGATGCTTCTAGAAGATGGAATCTTGGGGGGGGGGGGGAAGTTAAGCATTTTAAAAAACACATGGAGACCAGAATGTAGAGGAAGTGCCAACTACAGAAGGGAGGAGAAACACAAGGAAGATGGGAATGGGGGAATAGTGTGGGCAGGAGGAAAGCAAGTTCAAAAGGTTTGAAGCAAAGGCATCAAATCCTAAAAGACTGAAGCTGGAACAGTGAGCCAGTGGGTGAGGAGACCTGGTCCCCAGGGCTGCCAGCACAGTGAGGGTGGGAGAACAGAGAGGGGCCACACCCGGCACTGCAGGCGTGAGAGGAATGCTCTTCCCATCCTGACCAATGCTAAGCCAAACCTCAGCAGGGTGTGCTTTCAAAAAAAAAAACTATTGCAAGAGTAATATATGTGTTGAAAATTCAAACAGTCAGAAGTAATAAGAACAGAAGGTAGAATCCACCATGCCCTGAAGATGACTGCCACTTACAGTCTGATGTATGAGCTTTCAAACCTGTTCCGAGACTGCAGCCACTTGGAGAAATACAGATTTCCTTGCATGGATTGTGCTGTGTTTGCGTTGTTCACCCAGTAGCAGAGATTCGCCATCTTTCTATATCACTCAGCGCTTGCGGAAACGCCTGCTCTTTCCAAGTTTCTTGGTATCTTGTCTTATAATTGTTGCATGGCTCATTTGCCAGTCCCCTCACAGAAGACATTTTAATTATTTCTACTTATTCACTACTACAAACAATGTTTGAGGAAACATCTTTATACAAATATCCTTACATATTTGTGAAAATATTTCTTTTTTTAACTTAATTTTTATTAAACCATAACTGTATATACATTTATGGGGGTACAATGTGATGATTTGATATACAATGTGGAATACTTAGATCGAACTAATTAACATAACCATCACTTCACTTACTCATTTTTTGTGGTAAGACGCTAATAATATACTCTTAGTTGTTTTGAAAAATTCCCAGAAGTGTGATTGCCAGATCAAAAATTATGCCCATTCAATTTTTTAGTAGATATTGCCTTCCTGAAAAGTTGTACCAATTTGCATACACATATATTACATTAGCTATCCATGGCTAATTTCCAAATAAATTTAATGATAAGCTTATTTATAACATTGTTAAATGGTTCTCAGCCTAGCAAAACATGATAAAAATTCCCAGGATTCGGAAAGAATCATTACATTTTGAGGGAAAATATATCTGATGATCAAGGCATTGTACTTACTCAAGTAAGTACGTGTGTGTATCCACAGGTTTGAGATGTACACGTTAAAAGCTTCCCACCTACAGTATAGTTCCAAAAGCCACAGTGTCTCTTTGACTTACCTGGTGCTTTCCAATTCCCAGTATTTTTCAGGAATTTCTTCTATTAAGAAAAAATATCTGACAAGCCAGGGTGTATTGCTTTCATTTGTGACCCTTTATGGGAATATTTGAATTTAACATCAAGTGCGGAGAATTAATTTATAATGGTATTTTTCCATTGGAAGTGGTGAAGGGTGATTCAAACAAATAGAAAAGGAGACGAAAGTCACTACAGACAACTTCACAGTTGCCTAAGAAACTACTCCAGGAAGTGAGATGATGTGGCCACTATTCACTCCTAAATGAGTCTGATACCATAAAATTGTGGTTCCAATCAATACACCAACATCTGCTATGAAGGATTTTCATTTTTCTTGGCAGGTCCAAAGTAGTTTCTGCCAGCCACCCTTCTTTCTTCCCCTGTCCTCCTCTGCCCCTCCACCCAGCTCATATGCTGGGGTTCACCTCGGGGGGAAAAAGCACGGCTGGCTGGGGCTCACCCTCCTTCCTGCCCCGTGAAGAGCTGTTCTCTAAGTGCAGTCAACCTCCCGCGAGACTTACCCCAAATCACCCCTCAGATGCCTTCAAGGCTTACAGGAGATGAAATGTGCCTCTGCCTCGCTGAGAATTGAGGACAAGTTCATAGGGTGACAGTTCATTTGGGTCAGGATTCAGGTTGATGGGGTTACTTTTCACAATATCGATCTCTTCTCACAAATGGTTTTTGTACTTCTGTCTTACCTAGTTCCCTGTCTGGTCATAGATGATGATGTTAACTTAAGTTTAGGCAGACATTAAAGCACACACATATTCAATATCCGTGAATCTCTCCCAGAAGGATCACCACTATTTCTCATTTCCCTGCCCTCAGATCCCACACCACAGCACCCAGGCTCACAGCCACCGTCAGTGACTCCAGCTTAGTGGTGAGACAGAGGGACAGAGAAAGGGAAGGAACAGGGCTCTGAGATGCCCAGCTCTGGGACAGTGGCCAGGCAGGCCCAGGTGCTCTGTGGCAGATCAGCTAGGATTCTTACAGAGTGATTCATACCACCCCAGCCCAAGATATAAAACCAGCATACTTAGTTACACTCCTAAATAACTATAGCACACCTCATTTTATCGTGTTTGCTTCGTTGCACTTCACAGATATTACATTTTTTACAAATTGAAGGTCTGTGGCAACCCCAAGTCAAACAAGGCTATTGGCACCGTTTTTCCAACAGTATGTACTCAATCTGTGTCTCTGCCTCAGATTTTGGTAGTTCTCACAATATTTCAAACATTTTCATTATTATCATATTTGTTATGGTGGTCCGCAGCTGGTGACCTTTGATGCTACTGTTGTGACTATTTTGGGCACCATGAACCAAGGCCATACAAGACTGTGAACTTTATCAGTAAACACTGTGTGTGCTCTACAGCTCCACTGACCAGTCGTCCCCTCTGCTCTCTTTCTCTCTTCAGGCCTCCCTATTCCAAGACACAGCAATATTGAAATCAGGCCAATTTACAATCCTACAAAGGCCTCTCAGTGTTCAAGTGAAAGGAAGAATCACATACCTCTCACTTTAAATCCAAAGTTAGAGACAATTGAGCTTAGTGAGGAAGGCATGTGGAAACCTGACACAGGCCCTGAGCCAGGCCTCTTGCCACAGACAGCCAAGTGGTGCATGCAAAGGAAAAGTTCTTGAAGAAAATTAAAAGTGCTCTTGCAGTGAACATCTAAATGACATGAAAGCAAAACTGCCTGATTGCTGATACGGAGAAAGTTTTAGTGATCTGGGCAGATCAAACCACCTATAATATTTCCTCAAGCCTAAAACTTATCCAGACCAAGGTTTTACTCTCTTCAATTCTGTGAAGGCTGAGAGAGGTGAGGAAGCTGCAAAAGAAAAACCAGAAACTAATAGAGGTTAGTACATGGGGTTTAAGGAAGTGAGGCCGTCTCCATAACATAAAAGGAAAAAGTGAACCAGGAAGTGCCAAGTAGAAGCTGCAGCAAGTTATAAAAAACTGGCTAAATAATTGATCAATGTGGCTGCACTAAGAAACAGATGTTTCAGTGCACACAGAACAACCTTCTATTGGGAAAAAAATGTCATCTGAGACTCTCATAGCTAGAGAGGAGACATCAGTGCCTGGCTTCAAAGCTTCAAGGGACAGACTGACTCTTGTGTCTGGGGTTAATGCAGCTGGTGGTTTTAAGTTGAAGATGGTGCTTGTTGGCCATTCTGAAAATCCTTAGTGCCCTTAAGAATTATGCTAAATCTACTCTACCTGTGCTCTATAAATGGAACAGCAAAGCCCAGATGACAGCACATCTGTTTACAGCATGGTTTACTGAATATTTTAAGCCCACTCATGAGACCTACTGCTCAGAAAAAAGTGATTCCTTTCCAAGTATTGCTGCTCATAGACAATCATCTGGTCACCCATGAGCTCCAGTGGGGATGGGCAAGGAGATTAATGATGTTTCCATGACTGATAACACAACATCCATCCTGCAGCTTATAGTTCAAGCAGTAAGTTGACTGTCAAATCTTATTATTTAAGCATAAGGTTATAGCTGCCATAGAGAGTAATTCCTCAGATGGATCTGGGCAAAATAAGTTGAAAACCTTCTGGAAAGGAGTCACCATTCTAGATGCCACTGAGAACATTCATAATTTATGGGAGGAGATCAAAATATTAACAGGAGTTTGGAAAAGTTGATCCCAACCTTGAGGCATTCCAGATTTCAGTGGAGAACTGCAGATGTGGTGGAGACAGCAAGAGGACTAGAATTAGAAGTAGAGCCTGCGGATGGGACTGAAGGGCTACAATCTCTTGATCTAACCTGAATGAATGAGGAGTTTCTTCTCATGGATGAGCAAAGAAGGTGGTTTCATGAGATGGAAGCAACTCATGGTGAAATGCTGTGAACATTGTTGAAATGACAAGGAAGGATTTAGAATATTGCAAAAACTAAGTTGATAAAGCAGCAGAAGGGTTTGAGAGGGTTGACTCCAATCCTGAAAGAAGTATTACCCTGAGTAAGGTGCTATCACATGCTACAGTGAAATATTTCATGAAAGGAAGAGTTGATGGATGCAGCAAATGTCATTGTTGGCCTATTTTAAGAAATTGCTACTGTCACCCAAAAACCTTCATCAACCACCACCCTGACCAGTCATCAGCCATCAACACTGAGGTAAGATCCTCAACCCAGCAAAAAGATTATGGTTTAGGTTTAGATAATCATCAGCATTTTTTGGCAATCAAGTAGTTTTTAGTTGCTGTATATTTTTTAAAGATAATGCTATTGCATGCTTATAGATGGCAGTGTAGTACAAATATATATGACTTTTCTACACACTCGAGAAACCAAAGACTTCTGTGGCATGCTTTATTGCAACATTGATTTTATTGAAGCTATGTGGAGCCAAACCCAGAACAACTCTGAGATATATACCTGTATCTACTTCAGATAGGAGGGAGGTGAAATGCATTCTTTGGTTGCCAGGAAAAAGGAAATCCTCTTCCTTGTAAACAGTGACTGGGAAAAACACATCAAAAGCAGTGTTTTATGTGAAGTGAGTTCAAAGAACGTGGGTTGGAATGGCTTTCTTACCTTGGGTGGCTCCCACCTGGTATTAGTACTAATCATCCCTGTGCTCCTTGGGGGACGGGGTGTGCATGGGTTAGTCAGTGAAGAAAATGTTTGGAGCCTTTATATCAACTTCCCTTGGACGCTGGTAAGCTGCTAATGCCTGCTCATTCATTCCACACATAGTTACAAGATCCTGTATGAACAAGGCTGTATGAGAACTACTGTGGGACTGTCCCAGTTACTAAAAGAAATATTAATACAAGCATAACCAGAAAATTGTCTTTTTATATTTCAGGTTAATGTGAGGATACCAACAACCAAATCACCACATTTGAATTTTTTAGGTAGACTCCCTCTTGTAGCTATGTCCTGCACCCAAAAGGTGTGCCATACACCCCTACATTGTGCCCATTCAGTCATTTTTTAAAAATTAATAAACTTCCCCTCCCTCTCCCCATTCCCCATATTCTTAGGTTATAACTGGGTTATAGCTTTCATATGAAAGCCAAAAATTAGTTTCATAGTAGGGCTGAGTACATTGGATACTTTTTCTTCCAAGGAGGGAGGGGGGAGGTTTGACAGTCAACTTACTGCTTGAACTATAAGCTGCAGGATGGATGTTGTGTTATCAGTCATGGAAACATCATTAATCTCCTTGCCCATCCCCACTGGAGCTCATGGGTGACCAGATGATTGTCTATGAGCAGCAATATGGGATTACACCTGCGGTGCATCTTACAAGGGTACATGTGAAACTTAGTAAAGGTAGAATATAAATGTCTTAGCACAATAACTAAGAAAATGCCAGGAAGGCTATGTTAACCAGTGTGATGAAAATGTGTCAAACTGTTTATAAAACCAATATATGGTGCCCCATGATCACATTAATGTACACAGCTATGAGTTAGTATTAATAATAAAAAAATGAATAAACTTTATTTTAGAGCTGTTTTGAATACACAGTACAATTGAGTGGAATTCCTGCATATGTCCTGTTTCCACACGCTCAATCTCCCACTCCATTCACATCCCACCCTACTATGGTGCATTAGTTACAGTCAATGAACCTATGTTAATACATCATTATTACCTAAAGTCCATGTTTATATTAGAGGTTTGGTGTTTTACATTCTGTGGGATTTTACAAATACCATGTGTCCACTATTGCAGTATCATACAGAATAGTTGCACTGTCCTGGAAAATCCTTTCCTGTTCCACCAATTCATCCTTCCTTCCCCTTGAACCCTAGCAACCACTAATCCTTTTACTATCTGCGTGGTTTTGCCTTTTCCAGAATGTCACATAGCTGGAGCTGTACAACATGTAGACTTTACAGACTGGCTTCTTTCACTTAGTGATATGAATTAGAAGTTTCTTTCATATCTTTCAATGGCCTGATAGCGCTTATCTTTTTAGTGCTGGGTAATATTCCACTGTCTGAATATACCACAGTTCACTTATCTATTCACCTATAAAAGGGTATATTTGTTGCTTCCATGTTTTGGCAATTATTATTAAGCTGCCATAAATATCTGGAGGCAGAGCTTTGTGTAGACTAGGTTTTCAATTCATCTAGGTAAACACCAAGGAGTATGATTGGTGGGTCACCTAGTAAGAGTGTTTCTCATTCTCTAAGAAACTGCCTGTTTTCTGACATAGCTGTACTGTTAAGTACTTGGCATTCACACCACCAAGGGATGAGAGCTCCCATCATTGCTCCACATTTTCACCAGCAGGTAGTGTTTGTTATCCATGCTTTGGACCTGAGCCATCCTAACAGGCAGGCAGTGATGTCTCATTGTTGTTTTAATTTGCAACTCCCTAATGATATGTGATGTTAATCATCTTTTTATGCTCTTCCTTGTCATCTATATATCTTCTTAGGGGAGTTATCTGTTCAAGTCTCTTGCCCATTTTTAATAAGATTCTTCATTTTCTTATTGAGTTTTAAAGGTTCTTTGTATATTTTTTATATCATTTCTGTATCAGATGTGTCTTTTGCAAATATTTTTACCAGTCTTCGATTTGTGTTTTCATTCTCTTGACATTGTCTTTTATAGAGTAAAATTCCTTTATTTTAATGAAGTCTGGCTTATTGATTATTTATTTTATGGATCATGCCTTTGGTGTGTATCTAAATAATTATCACCATGTGTGAGGTCATGAAGATTTTGTCCTATGTTATCTTCTAGGAGTTTTCTATTTTTGCATTTTGTATTTATGTCTATGGTCCATTTTGAGCTAATTTTCATGAAAGATTTAAGATCTGTGTCTAGAGTTCTTTTTTTTTTTTTTTTGCTTATGGCTATCCAGTTGTTCCAGCATCTTCTGTTCCACAGACAATCCTTGATCCATTGTATTGCCCTTGCTCCTTTATAATAGATCAGTTGACTATAGTTATGTGGTTCTATTTCTGGACCCTCTATTCTGTTCCATTGATCTATGTATCTACTCATCTGCTAGTATCACACTGTTTTTATTACTATAGCTTTACAGTAAATCTTCCTCCAACTTTATTTTCCTGCAATATTATATTGGCTCATCTGGCTCTTTTGCTTCTTCATATAAACTTAAGAATCAGTTTGTCAATATCTACAATTCTTTTGGATCATCTACAGATAAGTTGCTAGGATATTAATTGGGATTGCGTTGAATCCATGATATTGGAAAAATTGGTATCTTGAAAATATTGCAACTATTCCTATCCATGAACACAAAATTTGTCTCCATGTACTAGTTTTGCTTTGATATCTTGTCATAATTTTATAGTTTTCCTCATGTAGATCTTATCCATATTTTGGTAGATTCATACATAAGTATTTTATTTTAAAACAATGTGTTTTTAATTTCATTTAAGTAATAATATATTTTTAATTTTGCTTGTTAATTGCTGGTCTATAGAAAAGTAGCTGACCTTTGTATATTAATCTTGTATTCTGCAACTTTGCCATAATTGCTGGTAAGTTTCAGGGACTTTTTGTTTTGTTTTATTGTTTTGGATTTTTTTAATCAACTCTTTTGGATTTTCTATATATATAATCATATCATCTGAGAACAAAAACAGTTTTAACTTTTCTTCCCAATCTGATGCCTTGTTTCTCCTCTTCCTGTCACAGTGCATCAGCCAGGACCTCTAGTATGATGCTGGAAAACAGTGGTGAGAGGAGACATCCTTGCCTTGTTTCTGATCTTATTAGGAAAGGCCCAAGTCTCTCACTGTTAACTGATGTTAGCTATTAGTTTTTTGGAGATGTTCTTTATCAAGTTGAGGAAGTTCCCTCTATTCCTACTTGGCTGAGAGTGTTTATTATAAATAAGTGTTGGATTTTGTTAAATGTTCTTCTCCATCTATCAGTAGGATCATGTGATTGTTCTCCTTTAGCCTATTAATGTGGTGAATTAATTGATTTTCAAATATAGAACCAGCCTTATATACCTGGGGTAAATCCCACCTTTTCATGGCATGTAATTCTTTTTATACACTGTTGGATTCAATTTGCTATTACTATTTCCACTTAAAGGCCCTATCTCTCAAAACTGTTGTAATGACAATAAAATTTCAACATAAGTTTTAGTGGGGACATTCAAATCATAATATTCTGCCTCTGCCCCCCTAAAACTCATGACCTTCTCTTATGCAAAATGCATTTATTCCATCCCCAAACTCTTAACTCATTCCAGCATCAGTTCAAAAGTCTGAAGTCCAGAGTATCACCTGAATGAGATATGAGCAAAACTCTTAAGCACAGTTCATCCTGAGGTAAATTCTGTCCAGCTGTGAGCCTGTGAAATCAAAACAAGATATCTACTTTCAAAACAGAATGATGGGGCAGCAATAGAATGGACATTCCTATTTCAAAAGGAAGAAAAATAGAAAGAGGGACTTTTTTGTGTTATTGTTTCAAATTTTTTTAATCAACTCTTTTGGATTTTCAAAATCGAACCCATTAAGTCCAAAATTCAACAAAGAAAACAACATAATGTCCTAAAGCTGGGAAATAACCTCCTTCAGCTCCATGTCTCACATCCTGGCTGCACTGGCTGCGCTGGGCTCCCACTCTGCACTTCTCACAGACTGGAGTTGCACACCATCCTCTACATCTGGGTTCTGGTGGGGGCAGCTCCACCCTCGTGCTCTACTAGACATTACTGCTGTGGGGACTCTGAACTGGCTCTGTCCCTGCAATAAATCTCTGCCTGGGCCCCCAAGACATCTGTGACAGTCTTTAAAATCTAGATTAGGGGAGGCATCAAAATTAATGAGTCAAGTTTTCCTACCCCAAAATGATTCCTCTGGAGGTTTCTACTCCTATAAGTTGTCTGTGTCTCCAGCTTATGGGGCAGTGGTTTGCACTGTGACCCTCACTTCTCTGTCAGATCTGAGAAGAGCTGCTGATTTTTCAGTTGTTATGCTTTTTCTTGTTATTAGGATGGAGGGTTGACATCTAAAGTCCTTACATGCCAGACCAGAAACTGAAAAGCTGACATTTAAAAAAATTTATTTATCAAAGCCCACAGGGGAAGAAACAAGCATATCATTTGCCAAACTTGTAAATTTCTAGAGGAAAATTACAGGATCAGGAAAGGATGGGAGAGCTGTGGGCAGTGAACCGCAATAGCCCATAGCACACCCTGCCAGAGTTGCCAAAGGCTTGGCTTGGGGGTTGTGGTAGAAACAAGACAGCACTGGGCAAGGCTGCAAGTTACCCCAAGGAAAGCTTTGGAAACCCTGCGTGCTGGAGTGGGGTGCATCAATTAAAGGGGTTAGGAATGTTACCTCCCATGTAAAATGGTTCTCACCCACATAAGATAGCACAGTGTAACAGAGACTGCTGGATGACACCTCAGAATTTATGCTGCCCCTTCTATGGTGTGAATTTACTGGAAAGTGACTGTCCAACCACAGACTTATTTCCCAGTACTCCTTGCTACTTCCCAGGTGTGGCCATGTAACTTGTTCTCATCAATGGGACATGAATAGTAGTAATGTGTCCCATTCCAGAACTTTCCATTCCCTAGAAGCAGAAGACAGAGGAGCCACAAACCCAAGCATCTGAATTACTGGAAGTTGCAAAGCTTCCTGCAAGCAGACTTGCACAGACTGTTACGTGGAGAAGAAATAAAAGTTCTCCTGTGCTAAGCCACTAAGTGTTTATAGTTTGAGGATTAAACTCATGGAACCAGGGACAAGAACCTACTCCCGGACAGTGCTGTTAAGGAAACAACCAGCTGGAAGTTTTCTGACTCACAACACTTAGAAGGAAAAAGCAGGTGGGGAAAGTATTTTAAACAGCAGCTAAGGCATGCCAGTCTGAGCAGGAGCAGGTCCAGGGCCTCAGAAGAAATGGCCCACTCTCTGGTTTCCCATCACATCTGACTTCTGCAGACAAGGAGCGGTTAAAGAGCAGGGAAGAGAAAGCAAGCTGATCTGAGGACAGGAGCTTTGCATTCCTGGGGTGGACCAGTAAGTAGGGCCACAGATCAAGTTTTAATTACATAATCTGGGGGTGGGGGATGGTGGTCAAAGAACTTTCCTCAGCAGGCAGAGGGAGCAGACACCCATGTGTGCGGGGGAAGAACTCACAGCCCTCAGGAGGGTCATGGAGGCCTGCAGAGCAAAGGGCACTGGAGATGTTTTCGGAGGACAGGGTTTGATTTTGATGGGGGGACAACTTTCACATCGAAAAAGGCCCAGTGAGGAAGCAGTGATTCTTTCTGAAAAAGTAGTTCCTTTCCATCTGTAAACCAGGTTACCACCTTTCAGATCTCATCCCGAAGCCTTACTTTCTGGCAGGTGAGTCCCCCAACTCATGGCAAAAAGACAAACAAACAAACAAACAAAAAACCACATTCCTTATTTTATAAAATGTGTTTGTTCAAAAAGCCACCTGTATTTATTTAACTGCTAGCTCAATTGATTTACAGCACTACCAGGCGGCTTATTCTGAATTCACCTTTGGTCATAAATTCTTCTGACTTTGTATTTCCTGATTCTGATATAAATCATTTATATGAATATATATATAAATCAGACCTCTTACTTCCCACTGGGTCAGAAACCTTTGGAGGCCTCTGTCCAGCTAATCTAGTAACTGCTTCCCCTCTCCAAGGAGCAGCCTTGGCCTTTAGGTAAACCCTACCAGTCAATAGCAGTAAGTGCAGCCAAATGTCAGGACCAGGGCTGTGGCCACCGTGGGTACCATCTAGCACCACGGGCTTGGCGTTTGGAGGGTCCCACAAGCAGCAAGAGGCTTGAGAAGGAAGAACAGCAGCTGAAGCTCTGGGAACATTTTTACACCAAATGGATGGATTATAAAGGTCTTGTTTTCATAACAAGTAAATTGTGATTTACACGTAGTTATAATAGGCACATACACGCAAAGCCCATTGAACGGAAGACAAATAAAGGTGATTTCATTTTCATTTCTTCTCTTAGTATTTTGGGCACTGACCATCTTCAGAGCAGACTTCACTTCTTTCATGTTTTCAGTTACTATAACATTTATTTCAGGAGAGTATTCACCTCACTGAACCAGGACACCACACCCACAGGTAGAGATAAGTTCATTAGCACCCATGGCTGTGAGAGCCCAGAAACTAGGAAAACCCAGAGCTGGGTTGGCTGCTGGCCATTAGAACTCAGGTCAGCACGGTGTGCCTTACAGAGGGAATGGGAGGCAGAAAAGGCAAGTTCAGGGTCAAGAAGTTGGAAGTGATTCCTCTCCCATTCCCGTGAGAGGCAATCAATTCAGCCAACTCAAGCTCAGAGAAGGGCTGAAGGGCAAACTTGAGTTTTACCCTCATCCCAAAGTGTGCGGGTTCTACGATCATGGGAGGTTATTGAATCTCTCTACACTGTGAGCCCTCTTATCTCTAAATTTAGGGGAGATGATAGTACCTAAGATCCTTAGACCAGTATATTAGTTATTAGCTAGGGTTACCATAACAAACAAGCACAAACTGGTTGCTTTAAAGAATGTATTGTCTCATAGTACTGGAGGTTAGAAATCTGAAATCACAGTGTTGGCAGGGCTGGGAAGGGTTTGGTCCAGCCTTTCTCCTTAGCTCTGTCACACTGCCCTTCCTTTACGTGTCCTGTGCTGTGTCCCAACTTCCCCTCTTATAAGGACTTAGTCACCTTGAATCAGAGCCCCACCCGCCCCCAGCATGACCTCATCTGAACTAATCACACCTGTGTGCTCTCGTTTCCTGGAAAGGTCACATTGTGAGGTGATGGTGGTTAAAACTTCCACATATGTGGACACAATCCCGCCCTAACAACCGACTGGCAGGAAGTGGTAGCCGCAGCTTCTTATGACCGCCCCATGGCTCCTGAGCACAGTTCCAGGCCTGAGGGTCAGCTCTCGCCAGACAGACGTCCACTGCTGGAGAGCTTGGGCAGACTCTGCTGCCATCTGAGGTCCTCAATTCCTCACATACATCTTGTCAATTGAACTGCCACAGAGCAAAACCTTCCAGGCCAGGTCACATGGGACCTATGGGGTGCTCAGAAAAATTTTTATTCTATCCTCTGTGTCAGTGATTCTCAAACTTCAGTGGGCAGACACTAAGGAAGGTTATTAAAAATAAAAACACCTGAGATACAGCTGTGGAGATTCTCATTCAGTGGAGTCCACTGAGAGAGGGCCCCAGCATTCACACGACTCCTTTCCCATTCACATCCAAGGCTGATGCCATTAATCAGCTGCAGAATTCTGTAGTCTTCCACCTAGAAATGACCACAGACTCCCTCTCAACATGGCACCCAGGCAGCTAGTAATAGTTGGCAGTGAAATGAAATCAGCTTGCCGTTCCTACCTAAGCCTTAAAGCAGGTCCGGGTTCCCAGGGGTCTGCATGCAGTCTGCACAAGACCCTGGATTATCAGTGCCTCAAAGAAAAGCTGTAACTTTTGCCCATATTCAGGGTCCCCTTTTCCCTCCTCCTCCCTGCCCTGGGTTCTGCTGGGTGAGTGAAAGTGTAGTGAGATGTGAGGTGAAGCCGACCATCCTGAGCACCTTAACCAAACCTCTGGACTGGACACCTGGGATCTACACAGCAGAGGTTTTGACACTGGCTGGGTCTGTGACCTTGGGAAATGTTTCTGGGCTTTGATTTCTATTAATACATCTGTAAAATGTGTCATTAGGCCAGGTGAGTGATCAGGTACCTTATTTGTCTAATGTAACTGATTCTGAGTGCTGGGATTGGTAAAAACTCAGGAGATGAAATATGCTGTCCAGTGTTCTGAAAAAATTAAAGCTAAAGAACTAAATGAAGAGGGTTCAGTGAATAAATTAACATCTGAGTGCCTGCTACATGGCTAAAAGATTTATAGGCTACTCTCTTCATCGCTTTGAGCTGTGTACGTGTGGATGCATCTATTTTTCATATGAGAGAACTGAGGCTTAAAAGAGTTGAGCTAACCTGCCCAAGAAAAGACATCTAGTAAGAAGAGGTTCTGCAGCTCAAATGTCTTTTTGAACCCAATGTTAATTCTTTCCAGTATACTCAGTTTCAAAATCCTTCAAATACATGATAGAAATGTGTTTAAGATTAGGAGACTATATGAGACTGATTCATATGAAATTGCCAATATTCAACCATTTTTGTCCTATATATATGGCAGTTTTAAAAATTTGACCTAATAATTCATTCATAGGTGACCTTCACCTATTGGCTATTCTTGGATGGATTTATTTTGCCCCTTACTTCCTCCCTCCAAGCATCTTCCTCAGGTAAGCTGGTCCTGGAGGGTCTCGAATTCCTGATGCATACTAAGCTTGATAGGGCATTCAGAATTGACCCGGGCTTCCAGAAATATAGAACTATAAAATTGCTCACATCTCTGTCTCAACTTTATTGAAATCTGTGGAGATCAAAAGTTTACTTCCCAGCCAACCACACCGCTTTCCTATTCCACTACAGCCACAAAGCCTCCTCTCCCCCCTTCTCCCATAATTCCCATTCCTGTATTTTGTGGATTGACTTAGATCCCTAGAAAGGCCTTTCCTGGTTAGTTGGAGAGGAGAAGGGGAATTGGACTGGGGATTAAAGGATTCTCAACTGAGAGTTGGCAGGAGAAATGTTTTGAACATCCCACGTATCTTCATCTTTTCTATGTTGTTGTAAAGGAGTACAGATGATTTAGAAACAGGTTTATATGGTTTATGATCCTGCAGAAACATGGTGCTGGCACCAACATGCTCAGCTTCAAGCTACTTCTACTCATGGCGGAAGGTGAAGGGAAGCTCTGTGTGCAAGGATGAGAGAGAGAGAGAGAGAGAATGAGAATGGGGGGAGGAGAGAGAGATGCAGAGGAAGTGACGGAGGGGGGAGTTGGCAAGCTCCTTTTAAAAGCAAGCACTGTGGGAACTGATATAGTGACAACTCACTAAATTCCCACCCCAGGGATGGCATCACTCTTTTTAGAGGGATCTGTCCCTATGACTGAAACATCTCCTACTAGCCTTCACCTCCAGCACTGGGCACCAATTTCATCATGAAATATCGAGGGGACAAATATTCCAACCCTAGAACCCCATGATCTGGGGTTTTGTCCTATAACACAGACTTCAGGCTGGTTTGTTGTTTGTTTTTCACGTATATTCTTTTCAGCCTAGGTAGAGCACCAAATAATGAATATTTTCTCTGAGTAAGGACTCACTGCTTGTGTGTTCTCTATGTTTTGGAGGACTGATTGACTTCAGAGACCAACACTTGGAAGAACAGATTCTCCTAAGAAATTGGAAGGAAGGAAGATGGCTAGAGGTGTCCTGGGGTAAATGGAATCGAATAAAAATTAAGTTCTGAGCCAAGTTTGAAGGAGCTTTTCTCTTTTCAATAAAAATGATAGGATAGGAGGTGGAGCAAAATGGCAGCCAAGTACCATCTTCTTTGCAACCATGAGCAGTGAGATTGGGGAGAGAAGACTGCAGGCATCTCTGACTTGTGGGCGATGTCCAGAAACATCCCTTTGGAAATGCAGAGAGACAGTGAGAGGCTTCTGGACCCCAGGAGGAGGACAAAAGCAGTGGAGAAGTGGCAAGTGGCTGCGAACGGGCTGCACAGCTATAACTGTAACAGCAATGAGATTGAAGACAGAGAAAGCATTCTCTGTGGGTTGTTTTATTTATTTGGACTTGGGAACTCGGTTGAATTACCTTGGGAGAAATTGGGTGAGAGTGCAGGTTACTTTAAGCATTGTACAGGGCACAGGACTAAGCCACTGGGGCAGAACAGAACTAACATTGTTCAGCTGTGGGCCACAATCCCAGCCATTATGGAAGAACTACCCCTGCAGAACGACCCCCTGCAGGTTCCACCCTCAAGGTCACAGACCAAGGCTTGGGTTGGGAAACTTTGGGCAAGTGAACTAGTGACTATGAGCAATGCCAAAGGCCAGAACTGAGGTGGGGGAAGAGTGGAACTTTCAGTGTTTGGCAGTGGGAGGCTGCCGTGCAACCTTGGCCCTCAGAGGCCAGATTTGGCACACTGGATAAGAGGGCAGCCACTTCAGGAGATATCCCAGCAACAAGTGCTTTCCTGGGAAAGCTTCTGCTTAGCCAAAGTTAATGGTTTAAAGTGTCTCTTAAGCGTGCTAAGGAGACATTCAGGTTCTCAATCCTGCAGGGTTTAAGAGCAAGTAGTCAACAGAGGCTTCCAATCTCCATCTCATACAGCTGTATCAGCTCTATTAGCATCTCAAACCCCAGAAGATCACCTGTTGCCCAGACAATATTCAGCAAGATATATATACTGCTTTGTTTTTGGATTTTTTTTTTAAATTCCCCCCCACACATTCTCTCTCTTTTTCTTTTTTTTTTTTTTTCTTTCTTCATTTTTCTAGTGGAAATGTAATTTTCCATTGTCTTCTTTAATAATAAGAATTCATTTTTGATAATGAATGTTAATAATCTTATCATTTTTAATAATAAGAGTTAATTTTTGCTAGTGTGTCTGTCCCTGTTATTTGTTTTTTTTCCTCAATTTTTACCTGTAAGGTTTTCGTTTTGTTTGTTTTGGTTTGATTTATAGTATTTGTGTCGTTCCTTTCTATGTGGTGGATGTGGGGTACCATGTCTGCTCAGGCTAGCAAAGAGCTAGTGACCTCAAGGGACCCACCCAACCCAGAGGTTAGGGTTTTTTAAGGTGTGGATCAAAGTACCCTACTGTATACTTTTTTTTACTCGTGTCTCCCTCTTTTTGTTCCTCTCTTCCTTTTGTAAATACTCCCTTTTACTCACACCCTCTCCTTTCTCTTTTTTCTTTTTTAAAAATCTTTCTTCCCAGGGGAGAGAGCAAGACGGTGGCCGAGTAACAGCTTCCTTGCATCTGGGCATCGTGAGTCTGGGGAGATAAGACTTCAGGCATCTCTGGCTGGTGGGATCTTCCTATAATCATCTCTATGAGGATACAGGGAGTCAGCAAGAGACTTCTGGCCCCCAAGAGGAGGACAAAAGCAGTGGAAAACTGGCAAGTGGTCACGTGTGTTCAATCAGTCTAATCCTGCTGGCAACTGTAAGTACAGTAGCACCAAGACTGCAAACTGGAAAGGCCTTCCCTGTGAACTGTTTTTGTGGTTTTGGACTTGGCACTCAGTTGAACTGCCTTGATTAGAGCTTGAGCAGGAGTGTGGAAAACTTTGGGCATTGTCTAGGGCCCCATTCTGAGCTGCTGAGATGGACACAGAGCTAATAGTGTTTGGCTGTGGGAGCCATTGAGAGAGACCTGCTTCAGCAAGGTCCACCCTCAGGGTTGCAGAGGAAGGATCAGGCGTGAGTTAGTAACCTAGTGACTGAGCAGCCTAAAGGCAGGGACTGAGCCGCCTTACAGGCCTAACCCTCAGGGGCAGAGTGAGACCAGTTTTGGCACACTGAGTAAGTAGATAGCCACTTCAGCACTGATTCCAGCAACAAGCACTTTCCTGGGAAAGCACCTGCTTAGAAAGTTTAGAAGCTTAAAGTGCCTTTTAAGAAGGCTAAAGAGAGACTTATGGTGTCTACCCTGTGGGATTTGAGAAATCAGCAGAGGCCTCCAGTCATATCAGCATTGTGATTAATATCTCATACCACAGAAGACCACCTGTTGCCCAGACAATATTCAACAAGATATATATACTGCTTTGTTTTTGGTTGTTGTTTTCTTTTGTTGTTGTTGTTGTTGTTTATTTATTTTGATGTTGTTGTTGTTGTTGTTTAATTTCAAACTTTTCCGTACAGATTTTTTTTTCTTTCTCAATTTTTCTAGTTTAATTGCAATTTCCCATTGCTAACTTTTTCAATAGAACTTCATTTTTGATAGTGTTTCTACCCCTATTATTTGGTTTTTCACCCAATTTTATCCCATGAAGTTTTCTGTTTGCTTGTTTTGGTTTGATTCATAGCATTTTTGTCTTTCCTCTCTACTTGGTGGAGGTGGGGTACTGTGTCTGATCAGGTTAGCAAAGAGCTGCTGACCTCAAGAAAACGACCCAACCGGGCACCCCCAAAGGTTGGGATTTTTTTAAGGTTGTGTCAAAGTACCCCACTGTACACCTATATTGCTCTGTCTCCCTCTTTCTGTGCCTCTCTTCTTTTTGTCCATATTCCTTTTACCCACCCTCTCTCCTTTCTCTATTTTCTTTTCACTCTTTCCTTCTTTGTTCCATCCCTTCTTGCTCTTCAACCTTCTCATCCTTCTGGTCCTATACCAAAAGGACTCATCAAAACCTTAGTTCACAGGCACAGGAACTTAAAGAGCAAGAGGAAGTGAAAGGAAAATTAGGGCAAAAAAACAGATAAAAGAAATCATTCAGGAGGAAGAATCAGCAGAAAACTCCAGGCAACATGAATAACCAGTGCAGAACAACCCCTCTAAGGGACAATGAGGTAGCTACTGCAGAGGATTTCACCTATAAAGAAATGTTAGGAATGACAGAAAGGGAATTTGGAATACACATGATGAAAACAATGAAAGAAATGATGGAAACAATGAAGAAAACTGCTAATAAAGTGGAAAATAACCAAAAGGAAATCCAAAAACAGAATCAAATAAGAGATGAACAATATGAAGAATATTGAAAGGATATAGCAGAGCTGAAGGAATTGAAGCAGTCAATTAGGGAACTTAAAGATGCAATGGAAAAGTATCAGCAACAGGTTAGACCATTCTGAAGAAAGAATTTCAGAGGTAGAAGACAAAGTACTTGAGATAACTCAGATAGTAAAAGAGGCAGTAAAGAAGAGAGAGAAAGCAGAATGTTCACTGTTAGAATTATGTGACTTTATGAAGCGTTCCAACATACGAGTTATAGGAATCCCAGGAGGGGAAGAAGAATGCCCCAGAGGAATGGAAGCCATACTAGAACATATTATAAATGAAAATTTCCCAAATATCATTAAAGATGCTGACACACTGCTTTCAGAGGGATATTGGACCCCAGGTTGCCTCAACTCTAACCGAGCTTCTCCAAGAACATTGTGATGAAACTGTTCAAAGTCAAGACAAAAGGAAAGATTCTACAAGCTACTAAGAGTAAGCGCCATTTGACCTACAGAAAAAAATCCATCATAGTGACTGCAGACTTCTCTAATGAAACTTTCCAAGCAAGAAGACAATGGTCATCTACCATTAATCTACTTAAACAAAACAATTTACAGCCCTGATTTCTGTACCCTCCTAAGCTAAGCTTTAAAATTGATGGAGAAATCAAATCATTTACAGATATACAAACATTGAGGAAATTTGCCACAACAAGACCAGCTCTACAGGAACTACTTCAACCTGTTCTACACACTGACCATCACAAGGGATCAGTAGCAAAGTAAGAACTCAGAAATTAAAGGACAGAACCTAACCTCCACAATGATGCAAAAGATAAAACCAAGTAATGGACTCTCACAAAATAAAATGAATAGAATACTACCAGACTTATCAATTATCTCAATAAATGTTAATGGCTTGAATTCCTCACTGAAGAGACAGTGGGAAATGGCTGACTGGATTAAAAAACACAAGCCATCCATTTTCTGCCTGCAAGAAACACACCTGGCTTCAAAAGACAAATTAAAACTCTGAGTCAAGGGTTGCAAGACAATTTTTCAGGCAAATGGAATTCAGAAGAAAAGAGGTCTTGCAATCTTATTTTCAGATACGTGTGGATTTAAAGCAGCTAAAGTTAAAAAAGACAAAGATGGTCACTTTATATTGGTGAAGGGAAAAATATAACAAGAAGACATTTCAATTCTGAATAATTATGCACCCAATTTAAATGGTCCCAAATTCTTGAAACAGACCTTACTCAGTCAGAGCAATATGATGTCCAATGATACCATAATAACAGGGGACTTTAACACTCCTCTTACAGAGCCGGACAGATCCACTAAACAACAATTAAACAAAGATATAAGAGATTTAAATGACACTCTAAAACAACTGTGCTTGATATACATATATAGAATACTCCATACCAAACATAAAGAATATACATTATTCTCATCACCCCATGGAACAGTCTTGAAAATTGATCATATCCTGGGACACACAAAAAAAAAATCAACAGAATCAAAAAAAAATGAAATTTTACCTTGTATCTTCTCAGACCATAAGGCACTAAAGGTGGAACTCAACTCTAAAAAAAAGTTCAACCCCAAAGGCATAGAAATTAAACAATCTTCTGTTAAATAACAGATGGGTATGGGAAGAACTAAAACAGGAAATCATTAACTTCCTTTACCATAACAACAATGAAGACACAAGCTACCAAAACCTGTGAGATGCTGCACAAGCAGTTTTGAGAAAAAAAACTTATCACTTTAGATGCCTACATTTGAAGAAACAGAAAGAGATCGCATCAATGAACTCACAAGCCATCTTATGGCATAAAAAAAAAGAAGAAGAATCTAAGCCTAAACTCAGCAGGAGAAAAGAAATATCCAAAATCAAATCAGAGATCCATGAAATGGAAAACAAAAGAATCATTCAGAAAATTAATGAAACAAGGAGTTCGTTTTTTGAAAAAATAAATAAAATAGATAAACCATTGGCCAGACTAATGAGAAAAAGAAAAGTAAAATCTCTAGTAACCTCAGTCAGAAATGATAAAGGGGAAATAACAACTGATCCCACAGAGATACAAGAGATCATATCTGAATACTACCAAAACTCTATGCCCAGAAATTTGACACTGTGAAGGAAATGGATCAATATTTGGAATCACACCCTCTCCCTAGACTTAGCCAGGAAGAAATAGAGCTCCTGAACAGACCAATTTTAAGCACTGAGATAAAAGAAACAATAAAAAATCTTCCAACCAAAAAATGCCCTGGTCCAGATGGCTTCACACCATAATTCTATCAAACCTTCAAGGAAGAGCTTATTCCTGTACTGCATGAGTTATACCAAAAAATTGAGAAAGAAGGAATCTTCCCCCAACACATTCTATGAAGCAAACATCACCCTGATACCAAAACCAGAAAAAGACCCTAACAAAAAGGAGAATTTCAGACTCATGAATATAGATGCAAAAATTCTCAACAAAATCCTAGTCAATAGATTACAGCTTATGATCAAAAAAGTCATTCATCATGATCAAGTAAGTTTCATCCCAGAGATGCAAGGCTGGTTTAACATATGCAAGTCCAAAAACATTATCCACCATATTAACAGAGGCAAAAATAAAGATCATATG
>CAUYPK010009436.1:0-16104 GCA_963574355.1 Loris lydekkerianus
AGTATCCCAGGAATGGAAGAAAAAGTATCCAATGTACTCAGCCCTACTATGAAGCTAAACTATAGCTTTCACATGAAGGCTATAACCCAACTATACCACAAGACTATTGGGAAAGGACCAAGGAAGGGGAAGGGAGGGGGGTGGTTTGGGTGGAGGGAGGGTAATGGGTTGGGCCACACCTATGGTGCATATTTTTATCTATAATAAAAAAATAAATTAAAAAAAATAAAATAAAATAAAACAAACAAAACAAACAAACAAACAAAAACCAAAAGTAACTGTAAAGTTGTTAAAGCTCCAGGAAAGCACTTGTGAGAAGAAGATGCCTTAGTAAATTGTCAAGTATGGATGCTCAGATATCTTGTTCACATTGCCAGGAGATGGCAGAGAGATATGACCTTTGCTAATCTGAAGGGACAATAAAAAAAAAAAGTAGAACACAAATCTGGAATTATGCATCACATAGCCTCCTGGGGTACAAATGTAAAACACAAATCTAGAATTATAAATCATATATATTCATGGGGCACAAATCTAAAATTATTTGGTTTTGGTACCATGGTGAATAACTATTTTATTTATAGCTATGTAAGGTTGTATATAAGTTCAGAGTAACTATTTTAATAACTAGTATCCTTAAAAATATCTATATCCTTGTCTGTCAGTTTTCTTGACTTCAAGAAAAAAAATATTACTGAGACCAGGACAGGTATAATGTGTCTTTCATTGATTTAGTTTTCCTTTAGTTGTAGTTGTAGAGAGTGTTGTGAAAGCTTTGGGGGAAATTTGGATGGGTCTATCTGAACCTTCATGGATTCAGTCTCTATAATTCTGTCGATATTTGTCGACATTTTAGTGCATAGAGCTTTCAGTTGTTTGTAAAGAAATTCAATTTAGGGTGGATGTTGACACAAGAATATCAGTAAATCAATGTCCAAATTAGCTACAATGTTATCATAAATAAAGGAGTCCTGAGGATTTTGAAAAAGAGAACAACAGAACATTAAGTCTGGCTCTCCAATTTTATATTCCTCTCCATAAAGCTAGATGCTATGCAGTCACCAAGGAGGAAAGAATGTTATCAATTACACATGTAAGCCCGAGTGAGGGTTAATAGATAGCTTCCATCCACCTGAATAGTTTGTTGTCTTTAAATCAGAAGTTGAATAACATGTAAAACTTTACAGTTAGTGTTCATTTCTATCAAAAATATGCAAGGCTGTTCTTTGATATTTAGATAATTTTTTTCTTATAAGTTTCAAAATCAAAGAGAAAATTGAGTATTTTATTCCTCCTTAGGTTGCCTTTATTGATTACCTACTTTTTTTTTTCTTTTAAGTTCTTAATTAACATTGGTCAATTTTATTTTTTGCATGTGGTTGGCATTGGTATCTTTAAGAAAAGACTTTCCTTTTGTTGTCATTGTTGTTGCAGTTTGGTCGGGGCCGGGTTCAAACGCCACCCTCTGTATATGTGGCCGGTGCCCTACTCACTGAGCCACAGGTGCCACCCAAGAAAAGACTTCTTTCTATAATGCTTAATAAGTGGGATGAGAACATTTGGTTTTACTTTTAAGGACTTCAATTTATTCTAAATCTTATCCTATTTTTGTTGTAAGGCTCCATCAAAATATTCAGTGAGTAGAAGATCTGACATGTCTTGTTTGAGTTTTCCTTGCTTATTAACCCACCTATTTCTGGTTAAGGCTGTTGACAAAAAATAAATAAATAAATAAAAGTGAGAAAAAAACTGTTTTCACATTTGCTTCAGGATCTACTCCTGAATGTTGTCTGTAGTTGTTAAAGAGCCTAGCCTTAATGTTTCCAACAGACTTATTCTTTTCTTTTTAGCAATATTTTATTAGCGTTAATCTATTTTCATCAGAAAGATTGCAGAGATAGTCATCAAAAATTGCAGAGATAGTTTACCATCTAAAGCTTTTCTAAGCCTTTCTGGTTGTCTGAGCGACTTAGGAACTGATCAGTGACTTTCCGAGTCATTCCACTTCTGCCTTTTCCATCCCACTTGATGCATATGGCGTTCATTGTATTCCAAACTAATTTATTTAGCTCTAGGAGCCCTGTCATAAATGAACAAATGCAAAATGTTTACCTTAATTACCTAGAGCAAATTTTTAAAAAATGCAATTCACCTGGTAGAGAGCAGGAACAGAAGAACTAGGTACCTAAAAACAGATGGAACATATAGAAAACCAATGGCAAGATCAGAAATTTCAACATATCAATATTTTCATCAAATATAAATAGACTAAACACTAATTAAAAGCTAGGTACTGTCAGTCTTGATAAAAACTCAAGACTCAATTATATGATGTTTATAGGACATACACATTTCATATATAGAGACAGATATGTGAAAGTAAATGATGGGAAAAGACATGCTATGAAAATATTAAGCACGTTAAAGCTAGTATGCAAAGTGGACTTCACTATAAAGCATAGTATCAGAGACAAAGAGTAGCATTTCATAATGATTCACAAAAGTCAATGCATAGAGAAGACATAATTTCTAGACTTTATATGTGTTTGGTCTTTTAATTTAGCCCATTTATACCTATAATCCTTTATAGTTTCCTTAATCCTTTAATCAATATATACACACATTGGTATAGTCTCTTTGAGAATTCTATTCTTCAGTCACTAGGGATTCTAATCCTTTGCTCTAAGTTCAATTTTATTTTACTTTCATTTTATTTGTCTTGTGCCTCCTGATTTTCTCTCTTATAATGAATTAAATTATTTATTTCTCGGGGAAAGTTTTAATGCTTGTGTTGGGTAGATTAGAACTTTCATGTTCACTTTAACATCCTTCTTCTCAGGGAGGTAAGGCTCTGTTTTTTGTTTTGTGGTGTTTGTTTGTTTGTTCCCAGTGGCCCCTGAAAGCCAAGCCCTTAGCTGACATAGTTAGATAGCCTGTCCCTGCCAGTTCCCTTTGTAGTTCCCTTTCCCACCAAACTATCATGAATGAGATCCACTAAAGAGAAAACAATCTAAAGGGATAATATGAGAGGTCCTGGGGCTAAGATGAGGCATTTCAAAATTAAGGCAGTGAAGATGAGGAAGGGGGGGATAAAACAAACAAACAAATAGAAAAACAAAAGCAATAGCTAGTGAAGTGTCATCCTCTTCAGTTTAAAACTAACCCTTCCATTGTTCTGCCTTGGATCTCATGACTTTCTACCTTCTCAAGAAATTTATAGTGTAGATTACTTTTTCTTGTGTTGCCTACCTCTTCCTATCTAATTGGTGTTCTCACTCAATATAGAAATAAGCTGACTTTTTTATGTAAGGCTATTTTTTATGTCTGGCTTCTTCTTTTTTTTTATTTTTAGGGACAGGATTTTGCTGTTTCCCATGCTCATCTCAAACTCCTGGCTTCAAACTATCCTCCTGCCTTGACCTCCCAAAGTGCTGAGATTACAGGCATAAGCCACCATGTCCAGCCCTCTTCACAGGTGTTTTGTATTATGATTACTGAATAATTGTCCATTCCTTTAAGCTACCAAGGTCAGATCCCCCTTCATGGTTTTCACCATTGTATCCTCATCACTAAGTAGTAGACACTGTTACTAGTGTCTTGCTCTTAATAGGTGCCCAACAACTGCAGATTAAATGGATAAATGTGTAGTGTTTTACAGGCAAGATTAGTTTATCATGGAAGCAATGAATACTTGTGTTCTAACATTTTTATAAATCTCTATAGCGCTATTTAATGATGTAAGGATATTTGTAGTTGATTTCATTCATTTTAGCCCTGTGTTTATCTATAGTCTAAATTCAACTGATTACATGTAGTAGTATTGATTACTTATTTTGAAGCACTGTGCTTCTGACTCTCTGCCATGACTAACAGAAGTAATTGCTTGATTATAACTATTTATGCAAAATTCTGCATTATAAAGTGTCAATGACCAAAGGCGTTACTTTGGCTGTATAGCTAAACCAGGTGTTACTATAGTCTGTTAGGTAGTTCAATTGCAGACTTGTAGAAATTGCTAGTTTTCCAATTTATGATACAAAGTATGTTTTCCTGACACTAAATATCTGATTTAGAGCAGCAATATTAAATCAAATGTTTGTTGATTTGGCTTAAAATGTCACACCATCCAGAAAATTCCTAAAAGATAACCTGTATTTCTAACCTTCGTAAAAAGACTCTACTACATACTCTATCACTCAAGTAAGAAACAGAAGTGTCCTCACTGATTTCTCCTGTTTTTTCTCACCTTCATATCTGATCAATCACCCAGTTCTCCCAAACATCTCTCAAGCCATTTCCCTCTCTGTATCCCTCGGTTTGGTTCGTATTCTGGTGACTTCCTACCACAATATTGCAATAGTTGATGAAGTGGCTTCCTGAATCCTTGAGATGCCTCACTGCATAACCTTTCTTTTTATAAAGTAGGTCGATTTTTTTTTTCCTCTTTGTGAAAGTGTCACTTAAGGATAAGGAAATTGACTACTTGTAATTAAAGGACCTTTTATAAAAAAAGAAAAACCTTTCAGGTCAAATAGAGGTGGATTTCGGCTTAGAGTGGACTCTGCAGACATTGTTGAGGAGCACCTCCCTGTCTTCTAGTTTGTTTTAACACACTGAGCTTTGCTGTGCCTGTAAGATGATGTGTGTGTCTGTCCATAGGAACTAAGTATTTGAAACAGGATATTAAGACCACCACATTTTCTTGTCCCTAGTTCTTTCCTCTGCCCCTCCATTGTATTTCATGAGTGGATTTATAAAGTATAATACCAACGTGATTTTATATAACCTTTTGATAAAACTCTTCAGTGGATTTGGCAAGTAATCCACATTCTTATTCTTTTTTTAAATTCATGGCATCTAGGGTCCTCCAGGATGTAGCTCCTATTTACCTTTCAAGATGTATCTCCCACTCTTCTCCCCCCTCTATAAGACATGCTGAGAAAATTTAAGTATTTAAAGCTCCCCAGCTGCTTCTTTCTGCACCTCTCATATCTTTTTGTATAAAATCCCCTTAGCTTAGAATTTTATTTTTCTCTTGTCTCCTAAATGAATGCATGTTTCTCCTTGTAGTCTTAGCTGAATTTTTACTCCTCCTCTGTAATATCTTCCCAGATGGACACTTTGTAAATGCACCCAAGCAGTATTGATTATGATTTGCTTTATGCTGACATTTTATCTTATAACACAAGGCACATTATATTGTATTTTTGTGGTTGGTTTTCCTAATAGACCCTAAAGAGGTGGGTTGTTGAAGCCATGTACGTACATTCTCATGTCCTTGTATTGAGCATAGTATGTAGCACACAGGACAGAGTCCAGTAAACATACCTTGAAAAAGAGGAATTATTGGATTTGGTCTAGGCTGAATGTCATCTAGTTTATAAGGATACTTTCAGACAGGGCATTGAGATATTAGAAGTTGTCAAGTGAAGTCACCTTTTGGGGACCAGGATATTTCCTAATGAGTTTCAAAATAAAAAAAAATACATGTATGGAAGAATATATCTATTATATGTAATATATATCATGTTGGTATATATATTTTATATACATATATATAAGAATTATATCTGTCAAGGGTCTTTATTTAGATAAGAAAATATTAAAACGGCTTATATTTTGCAGGTTGACTAAGGTCAATATATAGAAATGTTCTGTTAAGATGAAGTTCTTTTTATCCCCACAAATGGGTGGGGAGTTCTAGTAAGTGGACTACACCAAGAAAGAAAAAGAAAATCCCGTATTTCTCCAAAACCAAGATGCTTTATATGTCAATCATTTAATTTAAAAAAAAACACGGGATTGGAATGTTCTTCCTTTTCCAGTTGCTTGAGATGTTCCATTAAGTTGTTAACTTCCTCTCTTTCTGTTCTCTTGAGGAAGGCTTACAGTGCTATAAATTTTTTTCTTAGGACTGCCTTTGCGTTGTCCCAGAGGTTCTCTACTTTTTTTTAATTTTGTCTATCTCTTAACAAATTATTGCAGTTATCATTTTTATGTATTTATCCTTTAGTGTTTATACTAAAGATATGAGTCATTACACACCACAATTACAGTATGAGAGAATTTTTAATTTATCTGTATACATTCCAGTGATTTTATACCTTCAAATGCTTTCCTGTTGCATGTTAGTGGTTTCTTTTTCTTTTTAGATTGATGAACTCTCTTTAGTGTTTAGTGTAAGACAGATCTGGTGGTGATGATTTCTCTCAGCTTTTGTTAGTCTTGGAAAGTCTTTGTTTTTCTTTCATGTTTTAAGGATAACATTGCTGGACAAAATACTCTCAGTTGGAAGTTTTTTTTTTTCTCTAACACTTTGAATATGTAATCCTACTTTTTCCTCTCTTATAAGGATTCCACTGTGAAGTATGCTGCCACATGTATTGGAGCTCCTTTATGTGCTATTTGTTTCTTTTTTCTCCCCTTTTTGTCCCTGACCTTTGAGAGTTTGATTATTATATGACTTGGGATCTTATTTGACTATAATCTCTTTGGTATTCTTTAACCTTGTTTTACTTGAATATTCATATCTTACTCTAGGTTTTGGAAGTTCTCTATTATTATGTAGTGTTTCTTCAAATAAAACTTCTACTTCAGTTTCTTTCTCTATATCCTCATTATGGCCAGTAACTTTTAAATTTGCCTTTTTAAGACAGTTTTCTAGATTTTGTAAGTATAGTTAATTTTTTTCTTTTTTCTCCTCTGTTTATTTTATTTATTTATTTATTTGCAGTTTGGGGGTGGGACTGGGTTTGAACTTGCCACCTCCGGTATATGGAGCTGGTGTCCTACTCCTTTGAGCCACAGGCACCACTCACTCCTCTGTTTATTTTTAAATAGTCTGCCTTTGAGCTCATTAATTCTTTCTTCTGTTTTATCAAGTCTACTTTTGAGACATTGTGATGCACTTTTCAGTTTTTCAGTTGATTTTTTACCTCTAAGATTTCTGTGTTTTTTTTTTTGTTTGTTTGTTTGTTTTTATTCAATCTCTGTTACCCTGAAATTCACTGAACTTTGTCAAAACAGCTATTTTGAATTCCCTATCTGATCACTTAACTCTGTCACTCCAGGATTAGTCACTGATGCCTTATTTAGTAGATTTGGTGAGGTCATGGTTTCCTCAATATATGAATTTCCTCAATTCATCAATATATGAGCATTGAAGAATTAGGTACTTATGTTAGTCTTTGCAGTCTAGCCTTGTTTGTATACATCCTTCTTGGTAGGGCTTTCCAGGAATTCAAAGGGCATTGAGTGTTAAGTTACCTAAGCCTATGGTTGGTGCAACCATTTCAGCACTAGAGGGTCTCCTGCTCAGATACACCATGACTCTTGCAGACTTCTAGAGAGACTTGCAGGACTTGGGGTATGTAAGGGAGAGTTTTCTGGGTTCCCAGGAAAGTCCCTTGTTCTCTTTACTCTATTTCCCTCAAACAGAAGAAGTCTTCATGCTGCGCTGCTGGAGCTGGCACTGTGTTGGGTTTCACCCAAAGGTCACAGTCTTCCATGCCAGCACAGTACAGGGGCTTTCCAAGGGCCCGCTGCCGCTACTACCTGGCCATTGCTGATGCTTATTTAAGATCTAAAGCAGTGGTTCTCAGCCTTCCTAATGCCATGACTGTTTAATACACTTCCCCATGTTGTGGTGACCCCAACTATAAAATTATTTTCATACATCTGTATTTATATGGGGTATATGTGATGGTTTGGGGTGACCCCTGTGAAAGGGTCATTTGACCTGAAAGGGGTCATGACCCACAGGTTGAGAACCGCTGGTCTAAGGCCACGTTAGTTAGCAGATGGTGAAGACTGCTGGGATTTAGCTGATCTCACTAATGCAAGAGATCTTCTCCGGCCTGGGGTGGTTCTAGAAATGCCCTCCAAGGGCAGCACCCATAGCTCAGTGGGTAAGGTGCTGGTCACATACATCCAGGCTGGGGGGTTTGAATCTGTCCCAGGCCAGGTAAACAACAATGACAACTGCAATAAAAAAGGTAGTCAGGCGTTGTGGTGAGTGCCTGTAGTTCCAGCTACTTGGGAGGCTGAGACAAGAGAATCACTTAAGCCTAAGAGTTTGAGGTTGCTGTGAGTTGTGACACCATGGCACTCTACTGAAGTCTCATAGTGAGACTCTGTCTCAAAAAAAAAAAAAAAGAAAAAAGAAAAATAGAAAAAGAAAAGAAAAGAAAAGAAATGCCATCCAAGAGCAAAAGCCTTTAATCAGGTGCTTCAGGATTCTGTCCAGTGCTTTATTTTTACTGTGACTTAGCTGGTACTTTCGTTACAAGACAAAGCCCCCATACTCTTCCTTTTTCTTCCTTCAAGGGAAAGGAGTCTCTCTCTGGACTGCACTGCCTGAAGTTAGGGGATATGTGACATGGAAACTCCTGTGGCTGCTACTCCTGGTGTCATCCTGGGTGGCATCCTAAGCCCATAGCCTCCAAGACTAGCACAATGGACTCCCCAAGGACTGCAGTCACTTTGGCTTGGCTGACACTCAAATTTATTTCAGGCTCGAGGCCACTTTAGTCCATTGGTAGAGAAGTGGGCTGAGACTCAGATTCCTTCTGCTGTAGTGGTAGATGCTTGTCTTGCCTAGGCCTGGTCTAAACCCTCCCTTCATATGTACTGGTGGAGCAATGCATAGCATTGGGTTCTGCTGGGGTAAAGCAGTACTGAGTTCCAATGTAATGTCCCACACTTACTTCACTCTCTGTCCTCCAAGCACAGAGATTCTCTTCCCAGGCTGCATTACACTGCCTGGGGTTGCGAGTGGGGTGATATAGGTAATGTGAGACTGCCCTTTCTACTCTCTTTTTTTTTTTCCCCAATTTTTAAAAAGCTTTATTGATTTATAATTGATGTATAGTAACTTGCAAGTTTTTAAAGTGTACAATTTGAAAAGTTTTGACACACACACACAGTTGTGAAATCATCAACACAAGGTAATGAACATATTTATCACTTTTCCTCGCAAGGTTTCTCATACTCCTTTGTAATCTCTCCCTCTGGCAACTCTCTGGTCTCACCTCCATCCTTCCCCCACTTCTCCTTTTCTACCATCTGCTTTCTGCCACTATAAATTAACTTACATTTTAAAATATTATATAATTGCAATCCTACTGTAGTACTCTTTTTAATGTCTGATTTCTTTCATCCAGCATCATTATTTTGATGTTCATCCATGTTATTGTATGTGTCAAGGGTTCATTTCCTTTTTACTGATGAGTTATTGGGTTGTTTTCTTACTATTTACCTTTTATAATTTATTATATATTTTTTATTTTTAAGTTAATTTTTATTAAATCATAATTGTATATATTTTGGGGGTACAATGTAATGATTTGATATATAATGTGGAATGCTTAAATCAAACTGATTGACATAACCATTACAGGAACAACCACTTTCATGGTAAGACATTTATAATATACTCTGAGTATGTCATAAGGTATAATATACTCTTAGAATGTACCCTTGCATTGTGCACATTAGATGATATCCCACCAAACACCCCCCTCCACTTACTTTCTTCCCTTGCCTCCCCTTTCCTTTCTTTCTCCATTTCTTTCTGGACTATATTGTGTTTTATCATTTGTATTAATGTGTAAGTGATTATATATTGGCTTCATAATAGTATTGAGTACATTGGATACTTTTCCCCCATTCTTGAGATACTTTATGAAGAAGAATATGTTCCAACTCCATCCAGGTAAACATAAAACTTGTAAAGTCTCCATATTTTTATGGCTGCATAGTATTCAATGGTATACATCTAACATAATTTGTTAATCCATTCATGGTTGGATGGGCATTGGGCTGCTCTCACGACTTGGCAATGATGAATTGGGCTGCAATAAACATTCTTGTGCAAATGTCTTTGTTGTAAAATGAGTTTTGTTCATCTGGGTAGATACCTAGTAATGGAATAGCAGATCAAATGGTAGGTCAACTTTTAGTTCCTTGAGAATTCTCCATACTTCTTTCCAAAAAGGCTGTATTAGTTTGCAATCTCATCAGAAGTGTAGAAGTACTCCCTTCTCTCCACATCTACACAAACATCTGCAGTTTTGGGATTTTGTGATGTGGGCTAATCTTACTGGAGTTAGGTGATATCTCAAGGTGGTTTTGATTTGCATTTCTCTGATGATTAAAGATGAGCATTTTTTCATGTGTTTTTTGGCCATTGGCCTGTCATCTTCAGAGAAGTTTCTGTTCAAGTCTCTTGCCACAAAGAAATGGGGTTGTTTGTTTTTTTTTTTCTTATTAATTAATTTGAGTTCTCTGTAGATTCTAGTTATCAGACCTTTGTCGGAGTCATAACCTGCAAAAATCTTCTCCCATTCTGAAGGTTGTCTGTTTGCCTCCTTTCTACCCTCTTCAACATCCATTTCCTTGTTGCTATGCTAAAACCAGGTACTGTTATACCTCCCCTGATATTCTGGTTCTATGACAGTACTTTCCTGCATAGATAGTTAATAAATTTGTTGTTTCTATGGGAGGATTATCACTGGAGGGTTTTATTCTTGCTCTGCCTTCAATCAGAAAGTACTTCTAAGTTTAGACGTGAAGGGTAAATAAGTGTTATCCAGCCAAGAACTGAGTGTTGGGTTAGAGGAAGCATATCCAGGTGGCATCAATAATTTGGATACCAAGCTTACCTGGATGAATTTAGAAAACTAAAGTTGTTGTGTTTGGTTGGAGTGGAGAGGCAATATTTAAGACCAGTGATATGGGCAGATGCCAAAATGGCAAAATATTTTGTATCTGTATTAAAGAATTTGGATTTCATTTTGAGAACCATAAGTAACTTTAAACTGGACACTGATATGATTGCATTCGTTTAGAAATTTCATCCAGCCTACAGGATAAAGTGGGGTTAAAGTTGACATTATTTATTGTAACAATTTTTATACCTACACAAAAGGAGAAAGGAAAAATGTATGCAAGTTTGTTCTTCTCTGTCCATGATAATTTTCTTTAATCTTGCTCCAAGATTACAAGCTTTATTCTCACAGGCATGGGATTCTGATATTCAATATCCATAGGAAAGTTTGTGGAATTCTACCTAGATTCACAAATACATGGCTGCTCAAATTTCTACCTGCTCAAATCCTACCCTGGAACAAAAAGGAAGGCACTTTCTAACACACATAATAATCATATAATTCAACACCAGGAACTATGAAGGGAATAACACCAGAGAATTACAGGAATTCAATTTAAAATCTGCTGAAAGCTTTGGTAAAGACTCATGTGGCTGTTCAGAGAAATTGCATTAGGTAGGAAAGCCGTTGTCATGGTCACAGAATGGTTGGTATATTGACAAAATTAAAATACCCTCTCAGGAAAGCTTCTACCACTCCCTTAAATAATTTTTTAGATCTTAAAGTGAATGAAAGACAAGATATATGTGTCATATGAGGCATTATGTCCAGGTTATTTACAGAGTCTAGCTTGTATTTCAGGAGCTCCAAATTCCTTTTGTTCTTTTCTTTTCACCTTAAGCAACATAAGAGCAAAATTGATCTAATTTCACAAACTGCACTTTTAGTAAATTTTAAAAGATTTTGAAATCTTTTGTCTTTGAAAATGAGATCAACAAGGGAACGTCAGTGCATTCTTTTTCTTCTAGGATGCTGAAATAGTAAGAAACCTAGCAGCATTTCAGGCAAAAGAATCTGCATGTGATTGCAGTGTTCAATATGCATAATTTATTAAATGCAGATTCCAATCATCATATTGCCAGATATAAATACCATGTGGAAAGAGTTATTTTATAATAATTCTAGCAGTGCAATGTTACAATGCCATTCTAAGGTTCTGGTAAAAATAGAATTCTTTTACTGAAAAGAAAATTAAAAGTGTTTGGTTCTATGTATGCACCAGCGTCAACCATTCATTCCATTCCTAAGAGTAACACTCATATCCAAACCTCCTGTTAAAACTAAAGAAGAAGAAAAAATTGATAGTCCTCTGTTATTTGTACAAATGATCTTTTCTTCCTCTCTTCCATGCAATTGTAGAACTTTAATTGAATAATAAGAGACTAATAGAATTAATAAATATAATTAAGATCATCTAAGCATAAGAAACAAATGCTTCATTCTGCAATATTTAATATATGTACCTTAAAACTGATAAACATATACTTAATCTTGTTTTAGAAAAGGTTTTTAGTTGCATATTGAGAATTGTATTATTGTTTTAATTTATTACTTTTGGTCTTATTCCTGTTGTGTAAAACTATTTAAATAGGAATAAATGTAATGTCAAAGTCATTCCAGTTTAAAAATTGTAGCTTAGAAGCAAGCTGGATTCACTACCCCCACAAAAATCCAAAACCAAATATATAGTGGCAATATTATCACCAGTATTATCCAAGAAATCAAGTATGAGGATGAGACAGTTCCTGGGCACACAGAGAAGTAAAAAACTTTTAGCAGACACTAAAAAAATTGGCAACACCTCTGCTCCCAATCTGCCTGGCACCAAGCAAATGGAAAGTTTCCCCCGACTCAAGGTTTTTACTCAAGGGAAAAAGTAAGAGTGAGGTTGACAACCAGATTCTGCATCATCTTGGGTTCCCTTGTAGGAGAGCTGTCCATACATGAACCCCTGGGAAACATCATTAGTACCTGAAGGGAGAAATATTCCTAAGGACAGTCAGAGAAAAAGTGGAGGAGACAGGACTACCATTCTTATCCTTGGGAATTCTGCTCTGTAACTTGGCCAAAGGAGATACCAAATTGCAACATAGCTGTTCAGTAGCACCATGTTGGTTAGAGGTATGATGCACAGGTCCCCTGGGCATGAGCTCTTAGCTAACCTAACTCCTGGAATATCCCCCTTTGGGATCTCTACCATTTGGCTTGGCAGCTCTCTAGTTATTTGTTAGAGCCAAAGCAAATCCTGACTTAAAGAGCCATCTAGTTCCAAAAAGGAGGCAATTACCAGCAGGGGACAAAAAGAGACTCAACAGAGAAATGATAAAGAATCTCTAAGTAAACATATCAAAAAAAAAAAAAATGAAAATAAGCAAGACAGAGAAGAGAGGAATAAATAATCCTTTAAAAAGACACAGACATATATCTGCAGGAAACAAAAGAAAACAGGGGACCATGACATACTCAATGGATAAAGGAAGGACTAACCTTAGTAAGAAAGACAATGATATATTAACCCTCTGACTAAGAATTCAAACTATCAGTATTAAGGAAATTCAATGATCTTAAAGATAATATAGAAAGGCAGTCTAGAAATTATTAAGGAAATTTTAAAAGATTGAAATAATAAAAACAAATCAAACAGAAATGTTACAACTGAGAAATATACTTGCTGAACCAAAAAATTCAGTAGAAGTACTCAATAGCAGAATTAATCAAATAGAAGAAAGAATCAGTGAGCTCAAAGAAAGACTATTTGAAAATACATAGTCAAAGGAGAAAGGAAAAGAGAATGAAAAGGAATGAAGACCACCTACATGATAGAAAGTTACTGCAAAAGACCAAATCTAGGACCCAACTAAAAAGACCAATTTCACTAATGAATATCAATGCAAAAATACTCAATAAAATTCTAGGCAATAGATTACAGCTACACGTTAAAAAAATTATACATCACGATCAAGTAGTCTTCATCCCAGGGATGCAAGACTGGTTTAACATACACACATCCATAAGTGTAATTCACCATATCAATAGAAGCAAAAACAAAGACCATATGATCCTCTCAAAAGATGAAGAAAAAGCATTTGACAAAATTCAGCATCCTTTTCTAACAAGAACACTGAAGAAGATAGGCATAGGTGGCACATTTCTTAAACTGCATGAGCCATCTATGACAAACCCACAGCTAATGTCAAACTGAATGGAATAAAACTGAAAGCTTTTCCACTTAGAACTGGAACTAGACAGGATTGTTTTCTATCACCACTACTATTCAATACAGTGCTGGAAGTTCTAGCTAATGCAATCAGGCAAGAGAAGGATTTTAAGGGCATCCAAATGAGGGCAGAGAAGGTCAAACTCTCACTTTTTGCCCATGATATGATCTCATACTTCAAAAACCCTAGAGACTCAACTGTAAGACTCCTTACAGTGATCAAGAAATACAGTAACTTCTCAGGGTATAAAATCAATGTCCACAAATCAGTAGCCCTTGTATATGCCAATAACAGCCAAATTGAAAAGCTGATCAAAGACACAATTCCCTTTACAGTAGCTTGAAAACAAATGAAATACCTAGAATTATACCTAACAAAAGAGGTGAAGCACCTCCATAAAGAAAATTATGAAACCCTAAGAAAGGAAATAGCAGAGGACTTTAACAAATGGAAGAACACACCATTCTCATGGCTGGGAAGGATCAAAATTGTTAAATGTCTATACTACCCAAAGCAATCTTCAGATTCAATGCAATCCCCAGTAAGTTACCAACATTATATTTTGAAAAACAGGAAAAAATAGTTCTTCATTTTGTATGGAATTCAGGAAAAAAACCCATATAGGCAATGCAATCTTTAGTAATAACACCAGAGGCATCACTCTACCAGACTTTAGGCTGTATTACAGGTTCAGGTATGGTAGTTAGCATAGTTAGGTAGTTAGGTAGTAGATAGCACAAAAATAGAGACATGAATATATGGAATCGAATAGAAAACCAAGAGATGACACTAGTCTCTTATAGCCATCTGAACATTGATAAACCAAACAAAAGGATATACTTGGGAAAAAAAAAAAACCTATTCAATAAATAGTGCCAAAAGAATGGGATAACCACATGTAAAAGACTGAAACTGGACTCACACCTTTCACCACTTCCAAAATTGACTCAAGATGGATAAAATATTTAAATCTAAAACACAAAATGATAAAAATCCTAAAAGAAAGTGTGGGAAAAACTCCTGAGGATGTCGGCCTGGAAAAAGATTTTATGAAGAAGACTTTAGCAGTAATCACAACAATGAAAATAAACAAATAAGAATTAAACCGAAAAGCTTTTTAACAGCTAAGGACACAAGAATTAAAGCAAATAGACAACCTTCAGAATGGGAAAAGATATTTTCATGTTATGAATCAGACAAAAGCTTTATAACTAGGATCTATAGAGAACGCAAATTAATCAAAAAAAGAGCAAACAATCCCATCTATCACAGGACAAAAGACATGAACAGAACCTTCTCTAAGGAAGACAGATGAATAGCTAATAAACATATGAAAAAGTGCTCATCATTCCTGATCATCAGAGAAATGCAAATCAAAACCCCTCTGAGATATCACTTAACCCCAGTGACAATAGCCCACATCACAAAGTCCCAGAGTTGCTGATGCTGGCATGGGTATGGAGAGAGAAGGACACTTTTCCACTGTTGGTGGGACTTTTTTAAAGATGGAGTGTCACTCTGTTGCCCCCAGTAGAATGGCATGTGTCATAGCTCACAATACCTCTATCTCTTGGGCACAAGCGATTCTCTTGCCTCAGTCTCCTGAGTAGCTGGGACTACAGGTGCCCACCACAATGCCTGGCTATTTTTAGAGACAGAGTCTTGCTCTGGCTCAGGTTGGTCTCGAACCTGTGAGCTCAAGGCAATCTACCTGCCTTGGGAAAAAGAAATAATTTTATCGTAAAGGCATCTGCACTAGAATGTTTATTGTAGCTCAATTTACAATTGCTAAGATGTGGAAAACAACATAAATGCTTATCAACTCAGAATAGATTAATCATCTGTGGTACTTGTATACCATGGAATACTGTGTAGCCATAAAAAGATGGAGACTTTACAAGTTTTGTGTTAACTTGGATGGAGTTGAAATTCTTCTTAGTAAAGTATCACAAGAATAGAAAAGCAAATATCCAATGTACTCAATTTTATTATGAAGCCAGTAGACAATCTACCACACACCCACACAGGAGAAAAACTTAATTCTATTCAAGTTGGGGGGAGGGGATTGATGTGCTCCTATTTATTTATTTATTTATTTATTTTTTATTAAATCATAGCTATGTACATTGGTATGATCATGGGGCATCATACACTAGTTTCACAGACCGGTTGACACATTTATATCACACTGGTTAACATAGCCTTCCTGGCAATTTCAC
>CAUYPK010009438.1:0-21540 GCA_963574355.1 Loris lydekkerianus
GTTAAAGAGCAATGGAGACAATGGGCAACCTTGCCTGGTTCCTGATCTGAGTGGAAATGATTTCAATTTAACTCCATTCAATACGATATTGGCTGTGGGTTTGCTGTAGATGGCCTCTATTAGTTTCAGAAATGTCCCTTCAATACCAATTTTCTTAAGTGTTCTGATCATGAAGGGATGCTGGATATTGTCAAAAGCTTTTTCTGCATCAGTTGAGAGAATCATATGGTCTTTATTTTTTAGTTTGTTTATGTGTTGAATTGCATTTATAGATTTATGTATATTGAACCAGCCTTGAGACTCTGGGATAAATCCGACTTGGTTGTGGTGTATAATTTTTTTGATGTGTTGTTGGATTCTGTTTGTCAGGATCTTATTGAGTATGCAGCAGATATCTGGCTTGAGTTTTTGTATCCAGTCAGCCAACCTGTGCCTCTTTAGAGAACAATTTAAACCATTCACATTAATTGAGAATATTGATAAGTACTTCCAGAGTCCAGTGGACATTTTTAATCCTTTTGTGACTGTGGAAGTTGGAATTTGATCAAAATTTTCTTGGTGGGTTTACTTTTGTGGTGGAGGATTATTCTGGTCTTTATGGAGGATAGGTCTGAGAATATCCTGGAGAGCTGGTTTAGTTACGGCAAATATCTTCAACATGTGAATGTCATTAAAGTATTTAATTTCTCCATCATAAATGAAACTCAGTTTAGCTGGGTACAGAATCTTGGTTTGAAAGTTATTTTGTTTTAGGAGATTAAAAGTTGATGACCATCCTCTTCTAGCTTAAAAGTTTTCAGCAGAGAGTTCTGCAGTTATTCTAATATTCTTCCCCTTATAGGTGATGTTTTTCTTTCGTCTGGCAGCTTTCAGAATTTTCCCCTTCATATTAACTTTAGTGAAATTGATTATGATGTATCTGGGGGATGTCTTATTTGGGTTGAGTCATGCTGGAGTTCTGAAACTGTCAGCTATCTGAATTTCAGAATCTGTTGGCATGTCTGGAACATTCTCTTTCATAATCTCATGGAGAAGAGACTCTGTGCCTTGTGAAGCCACTTCATCGCTTTCAGAGATCCCTATAAGACGAATATTGGTTTTCTTCGAATTATCCCAGAGCTCTCTGAGGAGTGATCTGTTTTTGTTCTCCATTTCTCTTCTTTGACAGTTTGGAAATGTTTGAAAGCTTTTTCTTCAATGTCAGAAATCCTTCCTTCTGCTTGCTCCATTCTGTTACTGAGGGATTCTACTGTGTTTCTCATATCTTTGAGGGCTGCAACTTCTTGTCTCAATGTGTGAAAATCTTTGGTCATTTGGTCTTTGAATTCGTTGAATTCTTGAGACATCTTTTGGGTTACTGCTTGGAATTCTAATTTGATCTTATTTGCTATCCAGATTCTGAATTTGATTTCTGACATCTCAGCTATTTGTGCATGGGATCTTGTCCTGTGTCTTCCCCATTGATCCTTGGGGTAGTTGATCTACTCTGATTATTCATATTGCCAGAGTATTTCCATTGATTTCACCTCATGATTGCTTTTCACCGTTGCTTCTGGCTGTCCTCAGAGTTCAGGAGGTGTCTCTCCAAGATTAGACCCCAGCAGGATCACTCTATTTTTGCTGGATGTTTGTAGGGAGTGACCCTGTGTAGCTCCTCTGGGATTCCCCCAGCCAGGTTATTCTGGTTGTGGGAGCAGCTCCAGAGTGTGACACACCCAGTTCCAGCAACAGGGAAGGGGGTGGAGCACACAGTTCTGGGAGTGCCTGGCTCCCAGTGACTTTGGCACAGAGAGCCCAAGGCTCCAGCAATCTCTGGCCAGGAGAAGGGTTCCATGCAGAAGCAGGGAGGGCTCCAGAAGGCTTGCAGCTACCAGAGTCCCTGGCCAGATGAGTGGGCCAGTGTGGAGGCAGGACCGGTACAGGTGGGAGGACACTGGGTTGAGTGGCTCCCGGAGTTCCTGGTCAGGGCATGCAGAAGCCCTGCAGGTGCGGGCCGCAGGTCATGGCACCACTTGTACGGAAGTCCAAGCAGGTGTGGGTCACAGGTCACGGCAGGTTGCGGTGCAGCTCTTATTGGGGTCTGGGCGGATGCCGATGGTGGGTCATGGGTCACGGTGCAGCTCTTCCAGAGGTCTGGACGCGTGCTCACAGACATACTTTGTCAGACAGAGACATTGAAATGCTTAGATTCCAAAAGTGCACTCACTGCCTTTCACGAGCTCTGTTCCAAAAAAGACTTAATTTTCACAATGTCCCGGTGAGTCTTGGGGTTCCTGCTTCTCTAATTCTGAGTAATAGCTGGTGCATAGATGAACCTCACAACCTAGTTTCTGCCTATGACCTTACATCTCTTCTGGTTTTGAAGTTGGCTTATTAAAAAATAAACAAAAGCAAAAACAAAAAAACTAACCAAGTGTCGCTTTTCACATTGTATTAATGTAAAGCAGGTTGGTGCTGCAGAGTCCCACCCACTGATCCCAGGTTCCACTGTGAAGGGGGCATCACTGTCAGGGTGGTGCTGTTTGGACAATCACCATGGTGATCGCTGCCCGCCCTCCCCATCCTGTGCTGACACAGCCCAGCTAACCCCACCCTGGGGAGCAGCGGCGGCTCTGTGAGGAGGGTAAGGGGGTCTGACAGTGCTGGGCTGGCATAGGGCCAGGCACACCTTAGGGCCCTGGTCACAGAGAGTACCCAGGCTGGGGTCACACTTGCTCTGTCTATGGGGCACCTGTGAGATGTGCCCAGCAGCTCATAGACATGAGGGAAGACATGGCTCCTCTTGCCACATGTGTATGGAATAGTCTGACGTCCTCCACTCCATGCTCCAGCACTGCCATTTGTTACATGGTTTGAACCTGCGATGATTCATTTAATCAGCCCTGGAGGTGGCAATGAGCTAAGAAATGGAAGCATTTAGTGTTTAGTGAAAAATTAAGTGCTGAATTTCCTCTCCTCAAAATAAAGAAGAAAAACAAAACCCACAAAGATAAACATGTGCCCTGCACAGAATGTTTGCACACATCCACCATCATGGAGATCACAGGGAAGGCCAAAGACAAGGTTCTCCTGTGGTCTTAGGGCCTCTGTGTCCAGAGGTGATACATGAACAGACGCAGAGGTCATTTAACTGCTCTCAGGAGCAGGTGTGGCCACAGCTGGGGGCTTCTGACGCTGTCCTATAGAGCTGCCAGGGTTTCCTGCAGGTCTTCCCTGCCCTTCTGGATGGCCGGTGTCCTTGTGTCCTGACCACCTTGGACATATGCTCTGATCCATCTACTTATTCCTCTTTCCATGCTTCACACCTCAGCCTCATCCTGGCCACCTCCTGCCTAAGAAGTTAATTCCCACCCAGGTCTGCCTCTCTTTTTAAGACGCCCCTTTATGTTTCATGCATGTATTTCCGTGGGATTTCGTGACGGTCTGGAGAAAATCTTTGGGTTTAGTGAACTGCTGTGTCATGAACTAGAATCCCACCTCTATTTTTAAAATATGAAATGATTTTGGTGTAACGCATGCAAAAGCTACAGAAATCGTCATTGTAAAGGTTGAGGAGCTGTGTCCTGGGAGTCTACTCCAGCAGCCCACTCGGGTCATAGTGAGGTCATTTCCAGGTCCCAGGAGCCCCTTCACGCCCCTTCAAGTAGGTTAATCGCCCCCAGAGGTAAGCACTCTCTTGCTGACTGTAGGGATGAGGCAGCAGAAGCAATTTTCTGTTAATTTCCATCTGTCGTCTGCTATGCCTGCTCTTGGGGCTATAGCTCTCTGGAACGTTTGGCAGACTGAGGATTCCCTGCAGCCAGAGCTGTCCCTTGGGCCGGATCAGGTCTCTGTGGGGAGTTTGGAGCCAGCAGCAGGCCTGGAGCCGTGAGGTAGGAGGCAGATGGCCACGTCCAGCCTGCCCAGCACCAGGGCCTGTTCTTGCCCTGAGTTACACTCACTCTGTCTTGTTCCTGATTCTTAGGAAAGGTGCAAAGTTATAATTACTTTTTAAAACGTCAACAAAAAGATGAATGTGGCAAAATAAAAATGAACCCTCCTGTCTCCCCATTTGACTATGACTTTAGACTTCAATCTGCACTCACTTCCCCTGGGGTGGTTCTGTGGGTCAGCCTCACCTTCTTACACTTGATCACCCAGACCGCCATGTCCCACAGGGGGAGGCCCGGCCACTGCACCTGTGCCAGGCTGTGGCGGCTACCGTTGCCTGTAGGAGATGTGTGGGAGGGGAGCAGCTGAAACAGAAGTCCTGGAGCTCTAGGGGAAGAGCGCTCCTTCCTGTCTCGACTGTGCAGCACAACACCTGTTTCCTCAAAAAGCACATTGTCACAACCTTTCAATAGTAAATTGTTTATTTTCTTATTTATTTCTGTCTTCAGCAGCCCATAAATGATAGAAGCTCAGGTGACGCAGAAAGTTGTGGTCTTGAGAATTCAAGGGGGTGCCCAGGGGTGCAGTCTTCCCAGCAAGTTGCCAAGGAGGAAGAGCAGCCTGGCTCCTCAGAGAATAAATTAATGCTGGGCCCTCTGTCTACAGGCTGGGTAGCGTCTCATCTTGCCCTGAGTGTGCCCAGTGCAACATTTGCACTGTCTGGAAGGGCACAGCTTTGCCTTAAATTATTAACGGAGGAGAAAACACAAGCCACTGATTTTGGGGAAAAATGCAAACATTAATTAGAAATGCAAACATTAGAATTTGGGCAATCCTGGGTTTGAATCTTAATTGTGCTGTTAGATATGCCCCTTGGAACTGATGTACTATGCCTCCAAATTTTTCTCTGTCAAATGAGGATGTTAAGAAGGGAGGCAGGCAAAGTTCTCATGAGGACTGTAGAGAGATGCACAGTAAACCTGTGTCCTAGTGAGCATTCCGTGGCCGTGTTTAGTGCATGTTTGCTGTCTTTATTTGGCTCCATCTATTCTCTTTTTTCTGCTAATATTCTGTTTTCTTTATTTCCCCCATGTTCAATAATTAAATTCTGTGTGTATGAGAAGACGTGTTTAAGAGGATCCAAGTAACAGCCGACGTTGTTTGCAGTGACATTGAGACTCAGCGGTCCTGTGATGTCTGGTATATTTCTCTAAGTAGATAAGAGAAAGCAAACAACTCCCACCTCCCTCAGGGCAGAGATGTGCGTCCACGTGGGCCACATCCTGCGCGACCTCGATTTCCCTCCTCCTCCTCGGGTTTCCTGGAACCACGAGTCCCTCCTGTTTGCACATGCTTCCGCCTTTACGAGTCAGAGCGGGTTCAGGGCACTTGTGACCGTGGTAACCTCTCTGCACCCCCAGACCTGGATATGGGAAGCTGAGGTCATGATATGACCTCATGCAGAGGCTTTGGTAATTTATGGGAGGCAGTCACAAGAGAAACAAATATCATTATTTGTCAACATAATTATTCTGACAAAAATATTGTGATACTTTAAAAGTGATTTTAAAAAACATGTTTAAAGCCAAGGAAATGAAACTTCAAATTAGAAAAAAGCGGCTTTTTAGAACAGGGCTTCTACTTAAAAGTTTTCACAATCTCTCTCTATGCTGCTCCCTGCACTTGGTTGATGATTTTGACACTTTGTCAAATATGCAAAATGCTCAAGACTTAGACTGCTCCCTGGACCCATGTTCCCTTTTCTTTTCTTTCTTTCTTTTTTTTTTTTTTTTTTTTTTTTTTTCAGTTTTTGGCTGGGACTGAGTTTGAACCCACCACCTCTGGTATATGGGGCCGGCGCCCTACTCCTTGAGCCACAGGCACCGCCCATCTATGTTCCCTTTCCTGAACATGTTCTCTCAATCTGTCCAGAAGACTGGGTTTTGTGTACCCTACTACAGCATAAAGACCAGCTCTCCGACATCTACAAGGAGACAGAGTTTAGTGGTTCTACAATAAATAGTTTGTATTCTAGGAATAGTTGCCTACAGCTTACTGTTTATTTTCTCCTTGTAGTTTTGCAGTTTGGGGCCTTTTGTTTAAGTCTTTTCTGCATTTTGAGTTGATTTGTGATGCAGTGTGGATAAAGGCCTGATTTCATTCTGAATGAGGATGTTCAGTTTTCCTAACACTGTGTCTTGAAGAGATTGCCCTTTCCCCATTGCCTGACCCTGGAAACTTCCTTGAGAATCAACTGACCACAAATACTTCACTCTAAAGAGATTCTGCACAGCAAGGGGAACAATTAACAGAGTGACTTGTCAACCACGGACTGGGAGACAGTTTTTACAAACCATATATCTGATAAGGGAGCAATATCCCAAAGATATAAGGAACCAAAAAACTCCATAGGGAGAAAAAATGATCCTATTAAAAAATAGACAAAAGACCTGATCAGATATATCTCAAAAGAAGAAATGAGTTAATGACCCCTAGGATCATTAATCATCTGGGAAATGCAACTTAAAACCACAGTTAAGACATCGCTTCATACCTGCTAGAGTGACTAATATCAAAAAGACAAATAATCACAAGTCTTGGCAAGAATATGGGGAAAAGAGACTCCCCCCAATACGCCATTGGTGGAAATGTAAATTAGTAACAGTATTTTGGAAAATAGCATGGAGGTATCTCAAAAAAGTAGAAATATAATTACAACGTGACACAGTAATCTCACTTCTGAATTGGAATCAGCCTGTTGAGGAGGTGTCTGCACCTCATGTCCATTTCAGCATCAGTCACAGCAGCCAAGACACGGAAGTGATGTTAAGTGTCCACCAGATGAACATGGACATGGTCTGAAGCACTGCTGTGGGTTAAGGAAGAAGCCTTGTTGGACTTGAAAATACGGATGGGTTATAGCCTTCATGTGAAAGCTATAGTTTAGCTTCATAGTAGGGCTGAGTACATTGGATACTTTTTCTTCCATTCCTGGGATACTTTGCTAAGGAGAATATGTTCCAGCTCCATCCATGTAAACATGAAAGAGGTAATGAAAGCTCTATGTTTGGCACACAGTAGGGGCTGGATCAGGGGGCATTGATTGTTTGTAAAATGTAATAGCCACTGGGGAGTAAAGGCAGAAGGAAGGAGAGGTAATTTTTCTTCTCTCGTCTGAACCTGAAGAATGCTGGATGTCCCAGGGAAAGCAGGCTACTTGTCTTGTGGCCAAGAGAAAGGAAATCTGGTTGGCTCTGATACTTCCTGTGTCATCTTGGGCAAAGCACTCTCCCCCTGTCAACTAACACTCCACTTATTCTATAAAATGGAGATTAGAGTGGTTATAGTTTGTGGAGAAGGAAGCTCACCAAATGACAGTAATTGTTATTTCCACATTGTCCTAGGCTTTAGTGGTCCTTTCATTGCTCTGGCTGTGGGAAGCAGGCTGGGTTCACCAATTGCTGTCAAACCCATAGACCTCAAATCTACTTTCAAAGGCCAGTTTATCCCACATTCTAAAATCTTGAGCTGACTGATGTTTCCATCAGGAGACCTATACAGGCAAAAATAAAAATAGAAACCAAACTAAAAAAATCTTAATAATTCTAGAATCATTATAGAAGAATTACCTGAAACCTGCCATCTGCCATCCAATCACAATTTTTGATTTTATGAGTCATGAACAGTCACTACAATTTCATTCATCCTTTACAGCAGGGGTCAGCAAACTACAGCCCCTGGACTAAATGTAACCTCCCACCTGTTTGTGTAAATAAAGTTTTACTGGAACACAGTTATGCTGATTTGTTTGTGTATTATAACACTACAACACAGAGTTGAATAGTTTTGACCAAGACCATATGGTCTGTGATGCCCAAAATATTACTATTTATCATCTGGCCCTTATGGTAAAAGTTTGTTAAACTGCCTTACAAGATTTTAAATTTTATTTACTTAAGGGGTGATTTATTGTACACACTCAATGTCTAACACTTGGGACTAAGAAGACAATACCGTCACACTGTTTTTCCTTCCAAAGAGAAATATGTTACTGAAGTATTCACAAACATCTATACAACTATGAGGTCAACCTTTAGTTGTCTTTTTTTTTACTTTTTTTTTTTTTTTTTTTATTAAATCATAGCTGTGTACATTGATATGATCATGGGGCATCATATACTAGCTTCATAGACTGGGAAAATGCCAGGAAGGCTATGTTGAATATTGGGATGAAAATGTGTCAAATGGTTTATGAACCTTTAGTTGTCTTAAAGCCTCCTAGTTAAATTCTTTGCAATCTCAAGGAGTTTTGAAATCCTAGGAAGTTAGTTGTAAACTTTTTTCTGATTTCACAATTCATGGCTAAAATGTTCAAGTTGTTTAAAGTCGCCAAAGCAGTTCACACAGAGATGGGAATAAAGTGATGGGAGAGAACATTTTCCTGTGCAGGGGAATTAGATGAGGGTGTCACAGGCCTGATGCTGGTTAGCCCAGTGGAGGCAGAGACAGAGCTGGGACAGTGAGGCCCCGTGAGGCCAGTTCTCCTCCTCTGCATCACGCTGCCTCCACGGAGGAAGGCGGAGGGTGCTAGGAGGGATTGGGGAAGATGGGAGAAACCAAGGGAAGAACAAAGCTGGAAAACGTGAAGCAATATGAGGCAAAAGAGCAGTGAGAGGACATGCTGAGTTGGATAAGGGATGTGTGAGCAAGACATGTACATCACAGGAGGTGATAACTGAGTGGGGATAAATGGGAGCTGATGGAAAGGAACTTGCACAAGGGTCTAGGCCGGTGTTTTTCAACCTTTTAACTCACAGCATACATGAACCTATAGTTAAACTTCCGTGGCACACTTAAATTATGTGGAACAACAACAAAAAGGATTTTAGAAAAGGCTCTACTTATTGCGCTTTGAACTACTTTCAAAAATAATTTAATAATGATTTTTAAAAATTTTCACACCACACCTAAGATTGTCTCCTAGCACACCAGTGTGCCACGGCACATTGGTTGAAAATCACTGCTGTAGGGTAACGAGGATTTGAATTGGGAAGGCTTCTAAAGTAATGTCCACCTCTGAAGGGTGAAGGCAGAGGGCTGAGCATCTTTGTTCATGCAGCAAGGCCACGTGGCCCTGGGCCAGCAGGCCAGCATATAGAAGCAGATCAGAAACAGGTAGTGCTTACACAAATTCCACAGGCAGACAAAAGAACTGAGGGTGGCAGGCCTTTTCATATTCCCTGTCTGGGTAAGCTGGTTTGAACGTGAGCCCTGACTTGTCAATAGGACCGCAGGGTCTTGTTGACTGCTCCGTTACACCATGTTTAATTCTGAATGTAATGATTTCAATGACAGCACTGGGGAAGAATTTTCCATGATTGAATTGTGAGTGAGGAACTTGTGACAGAGTAGTATTTCATTCTGCTAAATAGCACTTCCCACCCCAAGGAGTTAGCATGTTTAAGAGGCCACAGTCAGGCTCCATGTGGAACGCCCATCCATCAGCATCCATGGCCAATTCTAGATGGGATGCCTGGCCCCACAGGGGACTGCTGTGTGCATGTTTGTGGAAATATAATGCCTGGATAGACATGTATTTCCCCCCAATTTTGCAACTTGTGTGTCAAAAACATCAGAGCAAGAAAAAGAAAAGCAGGAAATACAGCTTCCCAGAAAGGATTCCCATTTTGTTTTTAATAATGCAGTCTATGAAACATGAAGAAATATTACAATTACCAATTGTGTTCTTTCACACTTAGGTAAAATTGGTGCTATCTTCCCAACTCATCTAGAAATGTACTTTTAAGTTTAAGTGCTTGCTTTAATTTGTAAACTGTTTTTGAGGCCACAAAGCTACTGTTTTCAAGGCAAAAGCCACCTGGAACATACAGCCATGTTTGAATGCCTCACCACCTCATTAGTGAGGATCTTGCTCTCCCTCCATGCACATGCGTGGATGTAGACTAAGGCACCATCTTAGCTCCCCCAGCCTGGAACCAGCAGGAAGAAGAAGAAAATATTTAATCCCATTAAGATGTTACTCTTTCCTAAGCTTTGTGCATGGCTTCTTCATTGGCAGATTCTTTACAAGATTTGCAAAAAAGATCTACTTGCAGCTCAGACTCAGCCCTACATGAACTAGGGGAAAATTTACTCTTGACCATCTGTTTCACAGACCCGAGACTTCACTGTGTGCAAAGCCCTGCATTGACAGTGCCCAGGGGAGGAATTTGTCGCCTTTTAAAAATATATTTTTGGTCAGTTGATGGTTTTGAAATATTTTCATATGAAAAACACAATGTTCTAGGTGGTGATTAAGTTGTCAGGTACTCTAGCACACAGTCAGTAGGGGCATTATGGCTGAATATTGTTGCTAATAGAACTGTGCTGACTCCACTTCGCTCATCTAGAAACTGGAAGAACATACTCAGCAACAAGGAGGGGTAAGGATGTGGGACCAAGAAGACATATCTGTCACTCACTGGTCCCTCTGGTGCTCCAAAGGGCAGAGGTTAGGACATCCCCTTGCTCTAAGCTGTTGGGTACATCATCAGTCAAATGGCCACAGTCTGTTCTCCTTGTATGTTCTACTTAGTAATAATAAAAATTCTGGCCATTTGAGTCTTAATTAACTGCCAGAAAAAGCCAAAACAAAATGCTTTCTCCTTAGTTATTCACTTAAATATCTATTTCTCTTATTAAACAGAACTAAAGACATTTGTTTTAAATGTCTTTGTAATTCCCACTAAATGTCACAGTGCTTTGCACCAAGTAGGTGCCCAATAAACGTCAATGGGACTGAACTGAGCTTTCTGCAAATGCCAAATCCCATGAAGAACATCATGGAGATGTTGGAAGCTCTGGAATGAGGTGCCTGTGGCAAGCTGGTTTTCTGTTCCAGGCACCCTTCAGAAGACAAAAAAATTTCCAGTTCTAAACTTTTTCCTTCAGAGGGTATTTTCCATTCATATTATACACATGTTTTAAGCTGAGCTCTGACTCCACCTACCTGCAGACCTCCTCTAACTGTGCACTCTAATAAGAAGGTGATCCCTAAGGGACACAGGAATATATTATGTCTCCACTGGGAAGGTAAATTTCATGATGTTAGTTCATTTTTCCATTTGATTCATTTGTTTTTCCCAAGACATACCTCTCATGTTTAAAATAATCAATCTATTTCCAAACAGGCCCCGGAAGTATTACAATGACAGCATGATACATGCATCAGAGCTGGAAGTGTGCACACAGTCGCCTTGTAAAGGGAAGCAAGCCTCATTCTAACAAACCGTCTTAGGATGGAATGGGGAGTGTGGGGGAACCAAGCTGGAATGAGTCTTGGAATAACTTTTAGAAATATCGGGCTGCCAACCATAAAACAAAAATTTCCTCCAAAAGTGATACATTCAAAAAGAAACAGAAATTATGGATGAAATAGGAAAACAAAACACAAATGTTCAAAACCAAATCTCTGTAGTAATGACTGTAGAAACCTGCCCTTTCTACTTCTACCCTACCATTGGAAGATTACATATATGTGTATATATTTCTAGATGTTTTCTAAAGAAAGAAAGCTGCCTGGCTATGTTTATTTTGGCTCAAGCAAACTGGGGGAGGCGTATGGGGAAGTTTTATGAAGACAGAGATAGAGACTTCTTTACCTTTGTACATCCAGTGGCTTGCATGATGCTTGGAAACACAGGTGCTCAACAGATATTTGGAAACTGAAGCTAAGTACTCTTTAAGGTGTCTTGTCTACTTTGATTTTAGTTTGCTTTTCTTTAAGTGCTTCCTAAATCACTTAAAACATTTTTTGGACTGAGGTATAATTTTGTGAAATATACATGAAGCCAGCATTGTGCCAGGTTCTTTGAGTGACTCAGAAAAACAACAGGGCTACTGCTTATTGCTAATCATCCAGTTCCTGATGTTCAGAAGTAGGCAGCTCAGATGACTGACAATGACCATAGTCTGAACATGAGGAGACCCAGGCCCAGGATGATGCCAATGGTATACAGAGTAAAGTACATGAAATAAAATTCAAAAGAAACAATAATAGCACTGAGATAGAAGCATTTCTTCCCAAGAATGCCTTCATTTGGTGAAATAATACTGTAGAGCTCCTTTAAGAAAATACGCATGCATTTTAAATATTCCTATAGCATGCCAGTCTTTTGCTGGGGCTCCATGAGGAACACAGCATGGAAAGCCACAGAAGTGGCTAACAGTGTCTGTGGAAATCAGATAAGACTCCTCAGAGAAAGTAGCTTTGGACTATAATCTGAGAAGTGGGCAAGGTGATAAGGATCTTCCCAGCAAGAAGGAACATCCATCCAGTAGAGGAAATAAGGAAAGCATGGAGCATAAGAGAAGTGACAAAGACTCAGGACACAAGGCAAGGTAGGAAGCAGAGGGGCCTGTGACTGTGCAGCATTCAGGGCGTGTCCCTGAGAGGGGCTGGACGTGGGGCAGGAGCCTTAGAGAATCTTTAAGTGGCCTGACGAGATTGCATTTCAGAAAGGTCACTCTATCTGCAGGACAGAAAATGGTTTGGAAGGGACAAGAGAGGAGACAGAGAAACCAGTCAGAGGGCTACTGAAGGGCTCAAGTGAGGCATGACTTTGTCCTTGACTGGCCCTGTAAGGGAGTGAGTGGAGAGGTCCAGGGCAGAAACAGGGAGTAGAGGCAACCGTTTTAAATGACTTCCAGCCCTGAACCTCTAACCCAAAGATTCATGACTAAGCCGACTAAGATGCAGCTTTGTAAAAAGTCTGTTCTAAAAATTAGAAGCTGATATAGTTTGAAACGCTATTGTAAATTTACTCAATGGAGCTAGTTTTCTGGAAATTCCCTTAGCCACATGTGTGTTGCCTCATTTGAGAGAAGACAGAGTATTTTTAGTACTTAAGAAAAAATAACCAACAAAGAACGTTCTACGACCTAGACAATGCTGGTTCAAGAATATAATGTAACATTGTTGATTCGTTCATATTTTGATTCAATTCCCAAGAAATGGGAGGAAGAGGAGTCAGCCCATTTGGGTTTGTGTTTCCAATGGTCCACTTGGGAATAACAACTACTGTTGTGTTCAGCTTCTGTGTCCACTGACGGCAGGCTGCTTGCAGACTCACTGCCTGCCTCCTGCAACCCGCCGCCAGGCCCCACAGGAAGCCATGTTCCCAGGCTCCTCTGCCCTCCAGCTTCCAGGCGGGTTGGGTCAGTAAGCGGCTGAACTCAGTGGGAGGAGGAGGGGAGACATCAGCATATGTCACCTTCCCTCTGTGTCGTGGGGTGAGAGTCTGAGTCCCCTTTATGGCTTCTGGTCCCACTGGTTGCCCCCTGCCCTGGCTCCAGCTCCTGAGGACAGCTTCTGGGCTCCTGGGCTTGGGTGGGACCTGCTCTAGTACATGCCTCCGTCTCCAGGGTGGTGGCAGTTTTTTCCTTTTACTAATTCCTGGGTGGCCTCACTATGTCATTTGTTTGGCTTCTTAGTCATTCCCTCATCTGAGTAACCAATCCCTTCATTAAACTCCCACTGCTTGTAAATCTTACGACAGTTTCTATCCCATGCTCTGGAATAGAAATCTTGACCCTGCAATGTAGCAGACAGTGCGTTAATACTCCATCTAGGCTTTAATAGTCACACCCACTTTACATATGGAAAATGGAAGCTCAGAGAACTGAGTTAACTAGCTATTGATTACACAGCTTGAAGGCTGCAGAAAAACAATTTGAATCCAGATCTGTTTGGTCTAGAGCTGTGATTGAGGAGGCTAGTGAATACTCCTAGTCTATTTTCCATCTATAAAATAGTCATTATAGAATTAAACAATAATGTACATGAAGGGAATTGCATGAATGTAATCAACTATTAATATTCTCATTACTATATGGTGTCTGATGGCCACAATAGCAACCACTGAATCTATTTCATCTTTGTTTCTGAGAAACACCACATGGGTAGTGAAGAAGGTGGCTGCTGAGGTAGCATGATTCAGGGATTTAGTCAGACACTAAATTTAAGTTATTTATTGAACATCATTTTAAGTCTCAAGCACTGTTGTAAGTACTAATAATATAGCAGTATCAATACACATAAGGTACATAGATATCTATTGGGAATAAACAGACAATAAACAAATAAATAAATGTTATGTCACATGGACACAAGTAGCATAAAAAATGATTAGAGTTGCCTAAGAGGACAGAGAGGAGTGCAGCTGGGGGTGTTAATTTGGAGGGAGCAGCTAGAGCAGGATAGCTGAGCTGAAAATTGAGAAAAGTGAAAAAGTAGGAAGCACAAATATCAGAGGAAGAGTGCTGTACGTACAAAGGCCTCAGAAGGGTTGTACTTGACATGCTCAAGCACTCAAGAAGACTGATGTGCCCAAGCAGGGGGACTGCAGGAGATGAGGCACCCAAGCAGGTGAACTGTGGGAGATGAGATTAGAGAGAGCCAGGAGGTCAATGGAGCTTCATGGGCCATTGTCTGGACTTTGGATTATATTCTGAGTGAGAAAAGAAGTCCCCAGAAAACAGGTTGGCTTGCCTTAAATTCTTTTTAAAAATCACTTTGGTTGCTGGTGAAAACTGCAGAAAAGCAATCAAGATTACTAGGAAGATCTCTTGACCTCTCCTAATATTCCCCCTTTGTTTGCCGGTAATGAAATCCTGACAAAAGAAGTGAAATTAGAGATAATGCGAACATGTTTAGATTCCTGGGAAAGGCAATGTGGTTGCTCACATTTGTTACAGAATACTATAAAACTGTATTACTCTATATTTACTGAAAACTCTTTTTCACAGAAGGAAGAAAACTGGATATTAGAAATAGGAAAACTTGCTCAGGAGAGATGGTTTAAAAAATGTTGCCATTGGAAGTACAAAATTCATCTCTATCACCTCTGTTGGGCAATCTCCAGTCCTTCCCTGACTTGAGTTTAAAGTAGATTCCGTTGTTCTCTCAATCAATGGAGGTTAAACTCTTCTAAGATGTAGAGCTAGGAAGAAAGCAATAGGATATTGGTGTCTCAATGTCTAATTTATTGTAATTTGCTGGATTTCAGTTATAAACCAAACTGTGCACTCAATTTTTGTTCCATCTGACCCCAGGAATTACATAATTCTTTCAACTAACAAAGCATGTTTTCCTATTTCCTGGGTTTCTGCCACCCTGAGGCTGGGAGCCCAAGGAGTAGAGAGGGACTTGGGGAAACATATTTTGGACTAAACCTGAAGGTCACTGGCCAGAGGCGCTGTAGCTAGCAGCTCTGGGACCCACCTCTTTCACATTCTCAATCAGCTCAGAAAGCATGCCATAAGGAATTGTCTCTTACAAAACTGAATTTCCCTAGCAAATAGCAAGTCTGTGGAACGAAGCCCCCTTTTATTTGTGTCCATCTATTACATGAGCAAAATGAGGCTTCTACGTTTTATGAGAAAGACTCACTCCGTTAAAATCCTGGCAACTGACTTAAACAAAGTGCCATTAGTCTATAAGGAGAAAACAAAAAGTTTAGCTGAAAGTCTTCCAAGCAAAAGAAGCCAACTAATGATATTTTTCTCTGAAACTGTCAATTGCTATTAATAATTGAATGGCAACAATAATGAGGATAAGAACAAACCACTGGTAAATCTGACAGAGTACTTATCTTTGGAATGTAATATATATTAATGCAATATATAACAGCAAGTGTTAAAGGAGGTTGCATTACCAGAGAGAAAACCAATTATTGGGAAAACAAAAATCAACATGAACATTCTAAGGAATAAGGTGCAGTCAATTTAATATTAATTTACAAGTGGTTATTCAGAAAATATCTTCAATAAACATTTATTTAAATAGGTATTTACTAGTTCTTTTTATGAGCAGAGCAATACCACTTCATCTGGAGAAGATGGGGTGGTGAGTGTGTGGAGATACATATATTTCCTGTGCTCAATAGGTTTATAATCAGATATCCAAGTTCAGACTGTAATCTAAGCCAGAATACTAATGTCACATGAGAATAACAGACCAAGACCAGTAGCTGCTCGGGAAGTCAAGAGCAACTTGATTATCAATATAACAACATATAAGTAGGGTGAAGGATGGGCAGAAGGAAGGACACGCACATTCCCATTTTATCTGTTCATGTGTCTGTTTACATGTGGGTACTCATTTGTTTACTATATCGTTCATTGTTACTTCATGAGGTGATCATTGCATCATACAAAGAACTGTATTGAAGCCTGGCCCCTCCTAACTCCATATTTATATTTCATCGGAAGCAACTCATTCATATCTTAAACGAATAAATTGACAATGTAGAATTCCATTAATTGCATAAACTTTGGAGAGGATGAATGGTTTCTGTTCTTTACTTCATATTCGAAGGATGCTAACTTCTTCCAATACCTTTCCAGATCATAGGTCCAGTGTTGAGCCAGGTATATTAGGACCAGCCAATATTCAGAATCTAAATTCCACTGACTCCTCCTTAAGGGAAGACACGGAATGTGAGGAGTTCAGTTAATGTATGTATTACACTTTTGTATGTCTTTATACCTTATACAAAAATAATAAATTTTTGTTGTTTTTAGTTGCTAAGGTTGTCATAATTTGTTACAGCAACAATAGAAAACTAATACAAAGTACTGTGTGGGCAAATTGTGAAAACTCAGTAAACGCTAGCTGATGTAACTACTGGTTTTATTCCAACTTCATTCAAGTTTCCTAAGGTGTGAATTAGGAGACACCTCAAAGGTTAAAAAAAGTGTGTGGACGAAAGAGTCATGAGTTGGGGTCACCATAGCATGACAAGGAGGCAAAACTAACGGTAGGTGAGATGAACCTTGGTTAGACTGAGAAATGCACAAAGGGGTAAGCTACCAATGAGCACATTTAGGACTCAGATCTTGGTTTCTAAATATCACTTTTGATTAAAAAGAAGCAGAGCTCCTTGGAAAAAATGGTTCTCTTTGGATAAATGATTGCTTCCAGGGCCAAGGCAGGAAAAATACAAAATAAGTCTGAATCATCTTGTTATGCCAGAAAAAAAGGAAGTAAGAACACTGAAGTCATTTGGAATAGTTTCCAATTTGCAAAATCTGGGACTATTTGAACATCAGATTAAGTGATGCTAGCAGATTTAAGTAACCCATATAAATACGGTAACCCATATAAAGGCAGGCCTTTTGCTTCTTAAAAGGAAAAGAATCCTGAATTAGCTGGTGAGAAACAGGACAGCAGTGAGATGTTCCACCTGTTGCTCACCATTGTGAACGAATCGGGGGGCTGGAGAAATCAGGATGCAAGTAGTTACTTGGTAAATCACTGAAACAAGGGTGATTGAGTACCGACAAGCCAGGTTTACCATGCCAAATAAATCCAGGAGAAATGAGGCAGAGAACAGAAAGAGATTTGTTTCTAACTTCTCGAGATGATTACCTTATGCTTGGGCCTTAAATAATCAGGACTGGGATGTTTTTTTCTCATCTTGATGGCTATAAACACAAGCGCTGTCTTTATGAATCATCTTTATTTTTAAAATTTGGCTAACGCTCCACTCAAGTGTCTTTGACATGTTTAAAGCAATTTGTTTCACAAATACGAAAGTTAGAAAAGATTGAAATGATGGAAATGAAGTAATGGAGACAGCGTGTCATTTTCTATCATTTAGAAATATGTTGCACAAATAAAAATGTTGTTTGATGGAAAATGCCACTCAGGCTGTCTCTGCTACTTCATTTCCGTCATGTTAGTCACAGAAACATTGTTTTTGTCTCTTTTTGTGAAATTAATTGCTTCAGAATACTAAAGGTTCCTGGCCATCCTGGACACTAGCCCAGCGATATCTGCAGACTGATTTCTGCACAGGAAGCACACGCCTGGGAGGCCTGCAAGAATGGGCACCTCTGCTGCTGCAAACTGTGCACCCCTCCAGGAGCTTGGAGAGAGTGGCACCTGAGCCCCAAGTGTAGCTGGAAAACTGGATTCCATGAAGGATTTCTTTTTCTTTGGAATCTTATATATAGCAGCAGAACCAAAAGTTCTCAAGGATATCCCCCTCTCAGCTGGGAGGAGATACATTTCTTAAGCCTCTTATAATACTCCCCTTTCCTTGTATGCCATCTAAAGACCTATCTTCCTTGTGTAAGACTTTACCCTTCAATGCTGGCCTATCTTCTCCCTCCTATGACCCAGAATCATTTCTGCTGGCCTGTATCATGCATTTCTGGCAGGGAATTTTAGCAGTGTAGCACTCCATCATGTGCTCGACGGTTGTGTTCATTGTTCGTGGAATTCTTCTCACCCCAACTCTGCAAGCTCTTTAGAGACAGATGGAGTCTTAAACTCCCATGGGGCATCACAAAGTACTGAATACAGCAGAGGTTTTTGCATCAGAAATCCAGTGAACCAGATGAGATGTTATCAAGGCTCTTAAACAGAAAGGAAGTAGGTAGGGAAATTGAAGAAGCCGTGGCAAGGCTTCCAACAGTGCAGCAAAGGATCATCCAAATGGCCAGGCAAGGCTTTACCCAGAGATAGGGCAGTGCTTTAGAGTGTCCAGCCCTGGCTTCCTGGAAGCTAAATATCTACTTGTGAACATGCACAAAAAATGGTTATATCTATCTCCTGAGAGTAACTCCTTTGCTCCTCCTACTCATGGGTAAAAACCTAGACATCCACCCATAGGACAGGGTGTACATGTACATGAAAGAGAGAGAACAAAAGACAGCCAGGGTGAGAAAGACCTGGAGAGACAGACAGAGAATGATGGAAATTATGAGAAAGAGGAGGAAATTTCAGAAAAAAGGCTGAAAGACTGAGAAGAAAGGGAAGATGAAGAGGATAGCAAAATACACGCATAGATATTTACAGTTTATCTCACGATTGTCTACCACCCGTCTGGCCCTGACCGCAGTTGTAGCAGCACTTTATGAAGGTCATGGCTCCTTAAGGAATATTGTAAGGATCTGGCTTTCTTATATAGTTGCAATATTCAAAGTAAGGCTAGTAATTGCATTATCTTATTAGCAAGCAACTATCTCTAAGTAGTTCGAAGAGCTCCTAGATATGCCCTCATCAATCCTTATAACACACTTATGGGGTAACTAGGAGGCACCAGTGATGGATATTTAGTCCACTTGCAGCCCTTCTCCAATGGATTTTAAGTCCACTTGCATACAGTTTCTGTTTTTAGACTGGAGTCTTATGAGCAAGCTATAAAATGGACACATTTGTTTTCATTAAGTATTTTTCCCCACCTGTGCGTGAATGTCTTAGACCTTACATAGAAATGCCAGGGAATGCCCCACACTGCATCACCCTGGAGTTTAGACTCTTACTTTGTGGTAAGAGTATAGGTTCAATTATGTAGATGCTAATGAACCAACCTTATGAATTCTCATAAGTGCACAAGGTCATTGTAAGACACGAGTGTGGAGACAGGAACAGAGAGGAGCAAGGTGAAGGCAAATTAGGGGAATGGGAGAGAGAGAGGAGAAAGTGAAGGGAGGGAATGAGGCATCTGTGTGTGTTCTCATTCCAACATCCACGGTCCTTTACAGGTGCTCTCTGCAGCACCTTGTTGCGATGAAACACAAACCCTGTTTTGCTCAGAAACACAAGTTCTATAGAATGGGATGTGGGTCACATGACAGGGCTGGGGTGGTGCATGACCAGTCTCTGGCCCTAGAATAAGAATGGCAATCAGTCCTTCCTACTTTGAGATTAAACCACCTCTGTCCCTGCAGCTAGAACTGTGGGCAAATAATTCCAGGCAGAACCTGGCCTGTGGATTATCAGGTCTTCTTTTTGACTAGTAAAGCTATCAGAAGGGATGCTGCAAGGATATTTTTGTTTTGAGGTTCTTTGAATACTGCCTTTGTCATCAGAAGACAAAAGATCTGAGGATAGTATAGTAGCCTCCTATTTTTTTTTTTTTTTTTGAGACAGAGTCTCACTCTATCATCCTGGGTAGAGTGCTATGGCGTCATAGCTCACAGCAACCTCAAAGTCTCTGGCCTCAGGCTTCTGAGCAGCTGAGACTACATGCACCTGTCATCATGCCTGCCACCATACCTGGCTTGTTTTTCTATTTTTAGTATAGATGGGCTCTCGCTCTTGCTCAGGCTGGTCTCCAACTCCTGAGCTCAAGCGATCCAACCTCCTCATCCTCACAGAGCACTAGGATTCTAGGCATGAGGCACCACTCCTGACCTCTCCTATTTGCTTTTTGTAAGCTTTCTTTGGGGTGCATTTTTTTTAATGAGAAATAATAATTTGTGTATTTATGTGGTACCATGTGGCATTTTGATCTACTTACGCATTGTAGAAAGATTCAATCAAGGTAATTAACATATACATCACTTCCATAGATACCATTTCTTTTTTTGTGGTGAGAATGTTAAAAATACATTCTTTTGGCAATTTTGAAATATACGAAATATTATTAACTGTGGTCACCATGCAGTGCAACAGGTCTCTAAAATTTATTCCTCCAGTCTAACTGAGACTTTGTATCTTTTGATTCATACTCCTTCCAGGGGTAGGAAAATCCTCCATTTTCCTACTCCTCTACTTTCCCTCCTCGTCCCTTGTAACCACCTTTCTATTCTCTGTTTCTACAAGTATGATTTTTTTAGATTCCACATATATGAATAAGTGAGATCATACAGTAGTTGTCTTTCTGTGTCTGGCTTTTCACTTTGTGCAATGCCCTCCAGTTCTATCCGTGTTGTTGTGAACAACAGAATTTCCTTCTTTATTAAGGCTGAATAGTATTTGATTATGTATTTATATACCATATTTTATTTATCCATTCACCTGTTGATGGATACCACTTAGGTTGGCTGATGTAATACTTCAATGGACTTGGGAATATATAGTATATACTATATATATACTTGATGTACTGTTTTTTAATTCCTTTGGATATTTACCCAGTAGTGGAATTGCTGATCATGTGATAGAACATGATTTTTTAGATTGGAGTCTTAAGAGCAAGCTATAAAATGGGCACATTTGTTTTCATTAACAGGCTGGGCAAGGGATTTAAAGAGAAACTTCTCTGAAGAAGACAGGCGCGTGGCCTTCAGGCATATGGAAAAACGCTCATCATCTTTAATCATCAGAGAAATGCAAATCAAAACTACTTTGAGATATCATCTAACTCCAGTGAGACTAGCCTATATCACAAAATCCCAAGACCAGAGATGCTGGCGTGGATGTAGAGAAAAGGGAACACTTTTGCACTGCCGGTATGAATGCAAATTAATACATTCCTTTTGGAAAGATATATGGAGAACACTTAGAGATCTAAAAATAGATCTACCATTCAATCCTGTAATTCCTCTACTGGGCATATACCCAGAAGACCAAAAATCAAATCATAATAAAGATATTTGTACCAGAATGTTTATTGCAGCCCTATTCACAACTGCTAAGTCATGGAAAAAGCCCAAATGCCCATCAATCCACGAATGGATTAATAAATTGTTGTCTATGTACACCATGGAATACTATGTAGCCTTAAAGAAAGATGGAGACTTTACCTCTTTCATGTTTACGTGAATGGAGCTGGAACATATTCTTCTTAGTAAAGTGTCTCAAGAATGGAAGAAAAAGTACGCAATGTACTCACCCCTACTATGAAACTAATTTAGGACCTTCACATGAAAGCTATT
>CAUYPK010009439.1:0-18901 GCA_963574355.1 Loris lydekkerianus
TCTAAAGCAATAAATTTTCCTCTCAAAACTGCTTCTGCAGTGTTCCACTGGTATTGGTAGCTTATGTCTTTATTGTTTTTATGCTCAAGGAAGTTAATGATTTCCTCTTTTATTTCTTCCTGCATCCAACTGTCATTCAACAGAAGGTTGTTTAATTTCCATGCCTTTGCATGGGTTTGAACCTTTTTTGCAGAGTTGAGTTCCACCTTTAGTGCCTTATGGTCTGAGAAAATACAAGGTAAAATTTTAATTTTTTTTATTCTGTTGAGGTTTGTTTTGTGTCCTGGGATATGATCAATTTTGGAAAATGTTCTAAGGGGCAATGAGAAGAATGTATATTCTTTATCTTTGGGATGAAGTGTTGTATATGTGTCTATCAAGCACAGTTGTTCTAGGATCTCATTTAAGTTCCTTATCTTTGTTTAATTTCTCTTTAGAGGATCTATCCAGCTCTGTAAGAGAAGTGTTAAAGTCTCCTGTTATTATAGTATTATAGGATATCATATTGCTCAGACTGAGTAACGTCTGTTTCAAGAATCTGGGAGCATTTAAATTGAGTGCATAAATATTCAGAATTGAAACATCTTCTCATTGTATTTTTCCCTTGATGAATATAAAGTGACCATCTTTGTCTTTTTTGACATTAATGGCTTTAAATCCACATGGATCTGAAAATAAGATCACAACTGCTCTTTTCTTCTTAATTCCGTTTGCCTGAAAAATTGTCTTCCAATCCTTAACTCAGAGTTTTAATTTGTCTTTTGAAGCTAGGGGTGTTTCTTGCAGACAGAAAATGGATGGCTTGTGTTTTTTAATCCAATCAGCCAATCTTTGCCAGTTCGGTGGGGGAATTCAATCCATTAACATTTATTGAGATAATTGATAAGTGTGGTAGTGTTTTGTTCATCTTATTTTGTGTGATTCCATTGCTTAGTTTCATCTTTTGCATCATTGTGGAGGTTAGGTTCTGTCCTTTAATTTCACAGTTCTTACTTTGCTGTTGATCCATTGTGATGGTCAATGTGTAGAACAGGTTGAAGTATTTCCTGTAGAGCTGATCTTGTTGTGGTGAATTTCCTCAATGTTTGTATATCAGTAAATGATTTGATTTCTTCATCAATTTTAAAGCTTAGCTTAGCTTAGTAGGACATAGAATACTGGGCTAGAGATTGTTCTGTTTAAGTAGATTAAAGGTAGATGACCATTGTTTTCTTGCTTGGAAAATTTCATTAGAGAAGTCTGCAGTCACACTGATGCATTTGCCCCTGTAGGTCCACTGGCACTTACTCCTGGCAACATGAAGAATCTTTTCTTTTGTCTTGACATTGGACAGGTTTATCACAATGTGTCTTGGAGAAGCTTGGTTAGAGTTGAGGCAACCTGGGGTCCGATATCCCTCTAAAAGGAGTGTGTCAGAATCTTTGGTGATATTTGGGCAATTTTCATTTATAATATTCTCTAGTATGGCTTCCATTCTCCTGGGGCATTCTTCTTTCCCTTCTGGGATACCTATAACTTGTATGTTTGAACACTTCATAAAGTCCCATAGTTCTGTCAGTGAACATTCTGCTTTCTCTCTCTTCTTTTCTGTCTCTTTAAATGTTTGAGTTATCTCAAGAGCTTTGTCCTCTACCTCCAAGATTCTTTCTTCTGTATGATCTAATCTGTTGTTGATACTTTGTATTGCATCTTTAAGTTCCCTAATTGACTGCTTCAGTTCCTTCAGCTCTGCTATATCCTTTCTATATTCTTCATATCATTCATCTCTTATTTGATTCTGTTTTTGGATTTCTTTTTTGGTTATTTTCCATTTATCAGCAGTTTCCTTCATTGTTGCCATCATTTCCTTCATTGTTTTCATTATCTGTATTCTAAATTCCCTTTCTGTCATTTCTAACATTTCTTTATAGGTGGAATCCTCTCCAGTGGCTACCTCGTGGTCCCTTGGGGGAGGGGGGTGCTCTGGACTGGTTTTTCATGTTGCCAGGTTTTTTCTGCTGATTCTTCCTCATGAGTGTTTTCTTTTATCTGTTCCCTTGCCTTAATTTTCCTTTCACTTTCTCTTCCTCTTTAAGTTACCGTGCCTCTGGACTAAGGTTTTGATGAGTCCTTTTGGTGCAGGACCAGAAGGATGAGAAGGCTGAAGAGCAAGAAGGGAAAAAAGAAAAGAAAAAAGAGAAAGGAGAGGATATGGGTAAAAGTAAATATTGACAAAAAGAAGAGAGGCACAGAAAGTGGGGGACAGGAGCAATATAGGTATACAGTAGGGTACTTAGACCCAACTTTAAAAATACCCCCAAACTCTGGGGGAGCCAGGTTGGGTGGTTCTCTTGCAATCAGAAACTCTTTGTTAGCTTGTTTAGACACAGTACCCCCACCTCCACCCAGCAGAAAGGAAAGACAAAAATGCTATAAATCAAACCAAAACAAGGAAACAGAAAACTTTATGGGATAAAATTGGGGGGAAAAAACAAATAATAGGGGTAGAAACACTAACAAAAATGAAGTTCTAATTGTTGAAAAAGGCAACAATGGAAAATTATATTTAATCTAGAAAAACAAAGAAAGAAAAGAAAAATCTATAGGGAAAATGTTTAAATTAAAAAAATAAAACCAAACAAACAAACCAGGCAAATAAGATCTATTTTTTCTAATTTCAACATTTTCCCTATAGATTTTTCTTTTCTTTCTTCATTTTTCTAGTTTAAATATAATTTTCCATTGTTATATATATATATATATATATATATATATATATATATATATATATATATCTTATTCAATATTGTCTGGGCAACAGGTGATCTTCTGGGGTATGAGATGTTAATCACAATGTTGATACAGCTGTACAAGATAGAGACTGGAGGCCTCTGTTAATTTCTCAAACCCTGCAGGGTGGAGAGTCTAAATCTCTCTTCAGCCCACATAAAAGGCACTTTAACCTGCTATAGTTGGCTAAGCAGAAGCTTTCTCAGGATAGCGCTTGTCACTGGGATCAATCCTGAAGTGGCTGTCCACTTACCCAGTGTGCCAAAACAGGTCTCACTCTATGCCCCTGAGGACTAAGACTGTAAGGCGTCTAAGTTCCTGCCGTTAGGCTACTCAGTCCCTAGGTTACTCGCTCCTGCCTGATCCTTGCCCTGCGACCCTGAGGGCAAAGTTTTCCAGGCAGTTCTCCCACAATGGCTCTGTGTGGCCCACAGCTGAACACTTATTAGCTCCGTCTGGCGTATTGGCTCAGTCTTGGGCCCTAAACAAGGCTTAAAGTCCTCTGCACTCTTGCCCAAGATCTTCCAAGGTAGTTCAACTGAGTGCCAAGTCCAAAAAAAAAAAACAAAACAGCTCTCAGGTAAGGCCTTTCCAGTTTGCAATCTTACTGCTGCTGTACTTACATCTGCTGGCAGGATTAGACCAGCAGTCTCATGCTGACTCCCTGTGTCCCCAAAGGGATGTTTCTGGGCAGAATCCACCAGCCAGAGATGCCTGGATTCTTCTTTCCCCAGACTCACTGTGCCCAGTGCAAGGAAGCTGTTACTTGGCCACCACTTGCTCCAGAAGGACAACCCTGAGTTATTTCTAACAGTTTTACTGGTACATAATTTATATACCATAATGTTCACCCACTAGAATATGCAATCAATGAGTTCTCACATATTCACAGAGTTGTGCAACCATCAACACAAATTAATTTTAGAACACTCTCATAACCCCCAAAATGAAACCCTATATGGATTAGCAGTCATTCTTTACTTATCCCTCACCCCCAAACCCCTGGAAACCACTAATATACTTTCTATCTCTATGGATTTACCTATTCTGGCTATTTCAAATAAATGAAATCATACACTATGTGGTCTTTTATGACTGGCTTCTGTTGCTTAGCATAATGTTTTCAAGGTTAGGCCGTGTTGTAGCATGTATCAGTACTTGATTTCTTTTTATAACCAAATTATATTCCATTATATGCTTACACCACATTTTATTTATCCATTAATTATATGATGAGCATTTGGATCATTCTATTTTTTATATATTATGAATAATGATGATAAGAACATTCATATACAAGTTGTTCTGTGAATGTGCTGTGTCATATGGTAGCTCTACATATAAGTTTTAGGAAGTACCAGGCTATGTTCCAAGGCATATGCACCATTTTATATTCCCACCAGAAATGTATGAGGGTTGTACTTTCTCTACATTTTTGTCAACACTTGTTATTGTCTGCCTTTTTGATTGTAGCCATTTTGGTAGGCATGGCATAACTTCAGTTTTACAATGTATACAATTATAACCATTATTTTACTTGTGAGGGTAGTGCTGCTATTGCTTACCACCATGAGGAAAATACTATTACTTAGCCTACATGTTCATTTTCTATTACTTTCTTCATTAATAGAACACTCAGTTTCATTTGGATACATGGTCACCCTGGTGAAGAACACAATACCACTCTCCCTCATGGGTAGGTATGGCCATGTGACACAGCAACTTAAACATTATCTTAAAAGGAAAGGATGTACCCTTCCCTTTTTTTCCCCCCTTCTTTCTTGAAAGAGGACATGAGGATAGTGTGCCATTTTGGAATGCATAAATGAGGGAACAGCTTAGGGCTGGCTGAGCATCAAGAGAAGAGTTTAGCCCATGACACCATGGAAGTGTATGTTCAGACTGCTACATGAGAAAGATGTTTATCTTTTCCTGTTTAAGTCATTGTTATTTGGGTCTATGTTATGGCAGCCAAACCTGGACCCTGAGTAATATGTCCTATCACTGTTAACTCCCTACACACTCACATCTGGCCCATGTCCAAACTTCCCAAATAATGGTTTTGCATACCATTCCCTCTTTAATAGCCATTTTTAGCAATCACGCACCCATATCTGTTGATAAGATCATTTAGTTTTGAGATTTCTCAGCCACCTTTATTCAACAGAATCTGCACTTGTACTTCATATCAGTAAAGTACCAGCATATGTATAGGTGAAACACCTATAAGTAAACCTTTAAATGGTTCCATTTTGTGAAGGCAAGTTTGAAGTCTTTTGTGAGTTGAAAGGGAAAGAACCTGGATAGAACTCCATATGTGGCTTAGGGCCTAATCACGTAGAAGTGATTTAGGGCCAAGCTTCGTGGGGCAGGCCTGCAGTCAGTTACCTGTATATCTCAGGAATTTCCAGACTACTGCCTAAAGAGGATTAACTACCTCCAGATGGTCCCTTGAAGGTCAAGCATCAAACAGCTTATTTCCCCAGAACCTTGTTTTGTGGTTTTGTTTTTGATTACTTAGTGTAAGAATAACTCTAGACAATGTTAGTGAAGTGGTTATAAGTTAATCCAGTTAATCCATAGGCCCCTGGGTGCCAGGCAGTAAGAGGCCTGGGGCCAAGGTTTAAGTCATATGTTTATTGATTAAGTTATGTGCCTATATAAGCTTTGGTGGAAGAAATAAAGTCGCTGTTTGCCAGAGCAAGCTTTCAGCCTTCCTTATTCCCTGACATTTCATCACAGGCTTAATCTCTGCAGCACTGCCCTGGCAAGAAACATTCACACAACAATATGCCAATCTTAATCAGCTTCTTACCTCTTCTTGTAGGTTTACTTATCTCTTCTTTGGTATACTCCTGAAAATAGCATTTCCCCTCTTGTGGTAGATCTGTTTTTCTTTCCATTTCATTCTTAAACTTCTCAAAGAGCAATCTATAAATGATATCCCCACTTTTCTGCCTGTATTCATCATGATTCTTCAGAGAAACAGAACCAAAGGGAGAAAGATATAGGTATATCTAGATTAACAGAGAGAGAGAGAGATTTTAAGGAATTAGCTAATATGATGTGGGAGCTGGCAAGTCCAAAATTTGCTAGCTAGGCAGACATAATAGAGACTCAGGGAACACTTAATGCTGCAGGAGGCATTCTGCTGACAGAATTCTCTCTTCTTCTGGGGAGGTCAGTCTTTTCTATTAAGGCCTTCAACTGATGGCGTGAGGCCCACTCATATTACAGAGGTTAATCTGCATTACTTAAAGTCTACTGATTTAAATGTTAATCTCATATGAAAAATATCTTCACAGAAACTGATAGAATAGTGTTTGACCAAATATCTGGTACTATGGCTTAGTCAAGTTGACATATAAAATTGACCATCACACTTTTCCCCTTTAATTCCATGAAATCTCATTTCTGTTCTTTCAGCTCTACGGAAACTGTGTCTCTATCCCAGAATTAAGTTGGACACTGTAAGACCCTAAATGTATCCAAAATTTTAAGTGTTTGGTATGTAATCTTTTTTGCAATGAGACAGTCTATCAAATTCTCAAAAGATTAAAAACTACCATCCTAATCTTTAAATCCAGTGATTTTTTTCCATTATCCTACCCCTTGACCTATCTGTGACCTCTTGCCTCTCTGTGGCTGCTTAAGAACCAAATAAGATCCTCTTGATTGTCCAAACTACTTCAATTTGATTTCTGCCACTGGCAACCAAGGGATTAGTGACAAATCCTCCCAGCGTTAGTTCTTAGTCCACTAAGCCTCTTGATATACGTCCTGCCTGGGAGACTTTTTTTCCTACTCTCATAGCTTTAATCTTATCTCTAAGATAAGTTAGAAAGATCTTTTTGACCTCCTTTTAAACCCAAACTCTGTCAATTTTCACCTGCGCAAGTGTACTTACTTCTGAGTCCCCAGTTTCTTCAGCTATAAAATGGATGCAATAAATCTACTTTATAGAATAAATCAGCAGATTTAAGTGAATCTAGAACATGGTAAGCATCCTGAATGAAGGTTCTCTCTCCACCACCCTTTTCTAAGCATATGATTCCCAGCACTAGGCCTCCAGCTCATACTCATCCACACTCAAGTTCAGCCTCCCTCTCTACCTGCCAATCATTTTGTTTCATGCTATTATGTTTAATCAGCCCAAAAGTATCTGCCTATGGCCCTCTCAAAATCACTTCTTTCTCCTGATATTATTGTTTCTATTGTATGTAATATCACTGTCCTCCACAGAAGATTCCTCTTCTTTATTCCCTCAACTTCCTTCAACCAGGCACCAGGACCTCCAATTCTGTCACTGGGAATGTGTCTCTTCCTTTTTCTTTTCATGTCATCATCATAATTTATATCCTAATCACCTCTAGACTAAACTGTTATCTTGAGTCTTTTCCATGCTTCCAGAATGTCTTCACTACACTCTATCCAAAGCCAGGTTAATAATCAGAAAACATTTTCTTTAACCATGTTGCTCCTCTTTTAAAATGGGACCAAAGACTGAAGGATTAAAAAAAAAAAGAATTCTCTAGCCTAGTATTGAAAGCTGTACATGATTTGATTCCAACTCATAACTCATAAGACTCCCTCACAAACCTCCTACTTTAATCAAGTTCATTTTTAACCTATTCCCAAACAAACCTGGTGCTCTCTACCCCTCTGCATCATAATACAGTGCTGTCATTCCACCTTCCATGAGCATGTCTCACTCCTATGTGTCCTTTGAGGCCCATCTAGATTACCATCTACTCTGTAGAGGCATCCTTGATGACCCAGACCAAAGCAAGTTCTTAAACCTCTGAAGTCAATTTAGCCACATCATAATTATATTAGTCACAGTCCCAGTAGGAAACAGATGACACACTATAGTTATGGTAATTTGTGGAGAGTTTAATAAAAATAACTTTTTATACAGGTGTGAATGAGGAAACCATTCAACTGCCAGGAGTCAAGGCTTTCTGGTTGAGGGATATAGCAGGTCACCAGAAATCATAAAGAAGGAAGACTGGAATATAAATAATCCAACTTTACTCGCCTTACTTCCTCTGATTTCCTGCAGGTGTTTTCTATAGACTAAATCAAACCAATAGCTGGAGTTTGGGAAAACCCATATATGTAGTCCACTTCCATAACACAGAGCAAGGAGTGGAAGAGTAGAAAGTGAGTCTGACGGAATAAAGATATTTAACAAAGCAAGACTACAGTACAAATTCTCAAGTTCCTCCTATGAAATTATATCAAAAACATTTTTAAACAATTTTATTTAAAATGCACCAAAAATAAAATAGATTAGAGAGATGGACAGATAAAGCAAGTATAATAAAGCAAATATGATAACAAGTCAATTGTAGAATTTAGATTGTGTATGTTAGTATTTACTGCAAAATTCAACTTTGGGTGAAAAGTGCTTTAAAGAAGTAGTGAAACTTTTCTAGTACATTTTCCCTATCTTTTCCCTCCATAATCATTATATTGAATTGTAGCTTTATATTTCAGTTTACTATAATCAAGCTTCTAAAACCTCACAAGTAAAGTAATTTTAAAAGGTTTAGGAAACAAAATAACCATCATGTGTCCATTGTTGTTGAACATCTTTTAAATGTGTATGTGCTTCTTCCACAATAGATACTCTAGCCCAATTATATTAGCTTTCCTCTAGTCTTAAAACCTTAGGAGAGAGAAATAGAAAGAAATCATTTCACAAAGAGTAGCTTGAGGGTGAACAGGAATTCAGAAGATAGACAATTTATAAAATGGAGCTTAGCATTATGAGTTGTCTTTCACCCCTCAACATTTGCAATGCTATCACAATCAAAAATAAATTATGAAATGCCTTTATGCCTCCTAAAAGTCAGACTCTAGAAAAGACTGATGGTCTATGAAAGTCCAATGCCCATTTTCTACAGGATAGATGCCCATTTTACAATTCCAACCATATCACGAATTGTGTGTGTGGGGGGGGGGGGTAATGAACTAATTAGATATGAAAAGAAATAATTCCCTGCCTTTCTCTCTCATCTCAGTGGCAATAAAGAAGAGCCCACTCATTTTTCATAATACAGCGATTATAATATCTTTATATCCCTAATGAGGAAATAATCTTAGCTTTTATTCCAGTGTCTGTCCTCTCCTATGAGAACAGAAACCAAGCCTCTCTTGTCCCATCATGTATTCCCAGCATCTGGCATACTGCTAGGCACATGGACGAAAGATGACTCATAAATCTTTGGGGATACACATTTTGAATTTACAAGACCACAAAGACAGGGTCACACTGTTCAGTGGAGAATGGAGACATTAAGAAAAAAATCTCAGTAGACATGCACAGGGAGTAGAACGTCCTCTGTGAGAGTAGCTGTATTCCAAGCCAGCCAACCAGGCAGGATTCTCTTCATAGCTAGCTGACAAAGCCCCTCTCAGTCTGACACAACTGGTCACCAATTGTAAAAGGATAATCAAACCTTCCTACAACCACACACCCAGGGCACCACTTGAATAGTCCTCAGGCAATTGGCTCAGTTCAAAAGGTCCAAATCAGTTGTCTAAGTTAGCACCTGTCTCACGTGGGAGAGTTTAAAAGGTCTCTGGCAACTGGAAGGCAGGGGTATGGTGACAACTTAAATATGACTTGCTCCAGTGCTCTGTGAAGTCCAGAGGACCCGCCCAGCAAATAGATTAGTCTGGGAAGGTTGATGCCTCCTTCCCCACCTTGCAGCTCTGTCACACCCATTCACTGCTAGCCCCCCAGGGCTGTGACCCAGTCAGTTGTCTCCAGTGAGCAGATACTTCAGAGGTTTGCACCTGCCTAAATCACAAGGAAGTCTGTATCTGCTAAGCCAGGCCACTGCTCTCTGCTTCTATCCAGCAGGGGATGGTGAGGCCTGTCAGCAAGGGACAGTGAGGCCTGTCAACCTTGGGCACTTGATGGAGGCTGTGGGATGATCACTCAGTTCCAGCCCTGCCCTTGATTAATGTTTCTGGCAGAACAGAACAACCCTATGGGAGTTTGTTTCTGTTCCTGATAAATTCCTCTGAAGAAGAGGGGCTGATTTGAGTTCCCAGAACCTGTGCCTCATGCCCTGTCTTTACTCCTGCAGGTTTGTATTTTTAGCATGGTTAGTTGTCAGCTCTAGCCTCCTGTTCTCCTTTGTCTATAGGCTGATGATCCCCTGAGGGCAGGGTGCATCTTAGTCTCTGTAAAGCAGTCCTCTGGGTCAGCCCCACCCTGGGAGTTTCCCGGCTCTGTACGTGCATTTTCTAGTCCTTGCATTCCACCCAGGCCAGTACCATCTCAGGCAAACCCTTGACTCACGGGGCCTATGTTTCAGTTCCAGATCTGTTCCATGGTGGTTGCCATCTGAGAAGATTCCCAGCCTCCTCTGGTTGCCCAGGGAGACAGGGGGAGTGGCTTCCCGATATCCCAGGGAATGGGCCTTGTTATTGCTAAAGTTGGCTGCTGCTCTGCACCTCGGGGCACTGCCGCTCTGGCGTGATTCCCTCTCAGCTGACCGTCATCTTCTCACTCCCATACTGCAAAATCCGCACTGTCCACCTGCAGTTCAGGTCCTTTCTACACCTCTCAAGAAATCACCCAAGAATCTGTACTCCTGGGGGAAAGGCCTCCAGACCTCAGAGTGAGAGTGGAGGGGAGTGCTGGGAACTCAGAATTGCAGGTCATAACACCAAGCTCATTGAGACCAAAGGAGCAAATAAACAGATACAAAGGCTACCAGACACATGAGCCCATAGATGCACAGACAGACGGAGACACATAGACATACAGACAATATCCACTACAACAACAACAAAAAACAACTACAATAAAAATAGTGATAATTGTGAAATAATTTAAAAAAAAGAAAAAAGTGGTGTTCATAAAAAAGATTAAAAAGAAAAAAGGAGAAATTAAAAATAGAGAAAAATAGAAATAAAAAAAATCTATAAAAAATAATAAAAAATTGACAATAGCTCCTCCAAGAAAATTGTGAGGAAAAAGCAGAACAACAACAATGAAAAGGCACCAACACAAAAATATTATTCTTGCATATATGTAGAAATATACATCTATATGTATGATGTAGGGATCAACTTTCGTAGGAATATATTTATAATGCAATATACTTTATGGACACCAGATGGCGCTGTGAGTGGTTCCCAGGCTTATACCTGATTCACAGTTTATACTGTTACCACAGTAACCACCCTACCTGGTCCATCGTCATTTTGGAGTTTCTGTAAAAGTTTGTCACCTAACTATTGTGCAACCTCAGGTACTCTGTTCCAGACGGCTCTCATATCCGAACTCCCCACATGGTGCAGGAGTCCATGCTTCAAAAATCTTTCCACTCTGCTCCCACATTCTCTTGCAGACTGGAGACTGCAATTGGCTGTGGCGGAGGGTACTGCTGCCGGCTTGCATGGCTGGTGGCGGTCCTGCGGCTCCAGGGGACCTTTTTCTCACTTTTGTGTTTCAGAGTTTCCCTTTGGAATTGGGACCTGCCAGTTCACCACGCAGCCTGAACCGCCAGCCCTGTCCAACATTCCCCACCAGGAATGCTCCAGTCTATTTAATCACTCCTGTTGTTCTGGGGGAAGGCATCCACCATATCGGATAGTTCAAAATGTCTGTTTCCTGGGAAGGATCCCATCCCTTCAATTTTCCATCAGGTTGCCCAGCTCCCCATGGTTTTGAGTGGCTCTCCTTTTCAGTGCCACCCTCAGCTCAGGAATAAATTTTCATCAATTGGGTTTTGCCAGTATTTGCAAGTTGCTGTCCTCCATAAGGGAGGTGCCTGCTGGCCAGCACAGCCAAGCAGGGAAAAATCTCTACAACAGAGTCTGTGGTTTTAAATTACTCCTCATATACAGCATACCGCCAATTCGCTGAGCATCTCCAGCTGTCCGTCCACACCGATAATCCACATACGGGAAATGTCCAGACCCCTCTTCCTCTCACCTGATGACTTGGGAAAGGTGGGCTACACATCCATCTAGTCTGCCATCATGCTCCACCTCTGGTCAATTGCCTTTTGATACAAATGCCCGTGTAATTCTATCATAAAAGCCATCTTTTCAAGAAATGGTGCTGAATACTCTGATATCACTTGGGGGAAGAAATGAACTTTAACTACTTTTTTCATACCACACACCAAAATTAACTTGAAAGGGATGATTAGACTTAAATGTAAAAATGAAAATTCTAAAATTTCTAGTGGACAACATTAAAAACTTTTGTTTTTGTGACCTTGGGATAGGCAAAGCCTTCTTAGAACACAAAAAGCATGAATCATTAAAAAAATTGATAAAAATGAACTTTATCATGTTAATGAACTTCTGCCCTTCAGAAAGCACCATTAAGAGAATGAAAAAGTGAACAAACCATACTAGCAGAAAATATTCATAATATATCTACTTGACAAATTATTTATATTCAAAATGTGCAAAGAACATTTATAACTCACTATTAAGAAGATAGACTACCCACAATTTTTTTTAAAGGGTGAAATATTTTAAAAGATACTTCATGAAAAAGGATAGAAAAATGGAAAATAAACCCATGAAAAATGCACATTAGTCATCAGGGAAATGCAAATTAAAGCCAGAGTGAGAGACTATTATATGTCACTTAGAATGGATTCTCACTGAATTTAAAAGACTGAAAATGCCACCTGTTGGCAAGGAGGTAGAGCTTCAGAGAATGTACAATATTGCAGCCACTTTGAAAAATAGAACCCAGCTATGTACCATTATTTGATCTTTGACAAGCCAATTAAAAACATTCAATGGGGAAAAGATTCTCTATCTAACAAATGGTGCTGGGTGAACGGGCTGGCAACCTGTAGAAGACTGAAACTGGATCCACACCTTTCACCATTAACTAAGATAGACTCTCGCTGGATTAAAGATTTAAACTTAAGACATGAGACTATAAAAATACTAGAAGAGAGTGCCCATTGATCCACTAATGGATAATGGATCAAATAAACTGTGGTATATATACACCATGGAATATTATGCAGCCTTAAAGAAGATGGAGACTTTACCTTGTTCATGTTTACATGGATGGAGCTGGAACATATTCTTCTTAGTAAAGTATCTCAAGAATGGAAGAAAAAGTATCCAATGTACTCAGCCCTACTATGAAACTAATTTTTGGCTTTCATATGAAAGCTATAACCCAATTATAACCTAAGAATATGGGGAATGGGAAGAGGGAGAAAAGGAAGAGGGGAGGATGTGCAGAGGGAGGGTGATAGGTGGGATTACACCTGCAGTGCATCTTACAAGGGTACATGTGAAACTTAGTAAACGTACAATATAATTGTCTTAACACAATAACTAAGAAAGCCTATATTAACCAGTATGGTGAAAATATGTCAAACTGTTTATAAAACCAATGTTTGGCGCCCCATGATCGCATTAATTTACACAACTATGATTTAATATTAATAATATATATATATATAAAAGCAAAAAAAAAAAAAAAAAAAAAGGCAAGTGATCATCCCAGGTGCAGTGACCTGAGCCTATAGTGCTAGCTATTTAAAGAGGCTGAGGCAGGAGGATTCCTTGAGCCCAGAAGTTCAAGACCAGCCCTGTGCAACATAGTAAGACTCTGCTTCTTTAAAAAAAAAAAAAAAAAAAAAAAGGCAATTAACCAGAATGTGTGGATCTATCTCCAGACACTTTATTCTGTTCTGCTAATCTGCATGTGCCTATCCTAACATTAATGCCAGGCTCTCTTGACTATTGTAGGTAAGCCCTTCAACTCTGATCTCTTTCGAAATTATTTTAGCTATTCTTAATCATTTGTTTTTTCTTTTTTCTTTTTTTTTTTCTTTTAGACAGAGTCTCATTCTACTGCCCTGGGTAAGTGCTGTGACATCATCATAGTTCACAGCAACCTCAAACGCTTGGGTTCACGCAATACTCTTGCCTGAGCTTCCCAAGTAGCTTAGACTATAGGCTCCCACCATGACACTGGCTAGTTTTTCTATTTTTAGTAGAGATGGGTCTCACTCTTGCTCAGGCTGGTCTGAACTCCTGAGCTCAAGGGAGCCACCGGCCTCAGCCTCTCAGTGTGCTAGGATTACAGGTGTGAGCCACCATGCCCGGCCTTACTTTTTTTAATCCTTTGCTTTTCCATGTGAACTTTAAAGCCAGCTTATCAACTTCCACAAAAATGCTTCCTGCAATATTTAATAAAATTAAAATCAACTTTAAAATATTAGCTGTCTTATCAAATATTGAGTCCTTGGATCCACAACCATGGTATATCTCTCCATTATTTAGGTATTTAAAAATTCTCTAATCAGTGTTGTGTAGTTTTGAGGATACAAGTTCTACACATATTTTGTTGAATTTATTCTAGTATTATTAGTTTTTGCATGTGATAAGTAGTTTTGTTTGCTTAATTTAGATTTCCTCTTTTTGATAATATTTGAAAGACTATTGATTTTTATATGTTTACATTGGACCCTGACACCTTAATAAACTCACTAGTTCTGATAGTGCTTTTTATAGATGCCATCAGATTTTTTGCATAACCATGTTATCTGTTATTAAAGACTATTTTACTTCTTCTTTTCCAATATTTATGCCTTCCATATCTTTTTCTTACCTTATTGCACTGGCTAGAATCTCCAGTATAATATAAAATGAAGGTGGTGGAAGCAAATATCCTTGTCTTTACTAAGTTTAGAGGCAAAGTATTCAGTCTTTCATTAAGAATAATGTTTTTCATAAATACCCTTAATCTGGTTGAAGAAGTATCTTTCTATTCCCAGTACTGAGAGTTGTTATCATGAAAGGATATTTAATGTGGTCATAATGTTCTTTTCTGCATCTACAGAGATGATCACATAGTTCGCCTTTTCTAGTCTGCTAATATGCTAAATTTTAATTGATAAATTTTCTCTTTTTTTATTGTTGGGGATTCATTGAGTGTACAATAAACCAGATTACACTGATCGCATTTGTTAGACAAAGTCCCTCTTGCGATTTTAAGCCAACCTAAAGTTCCTGTGATAATTTCCACTTAGTTGTGTTACATTATTCTTTTTATATATAGTTGGATTTGATTTGCTAATATCTTTGTTAAAGATTTTTTAATCTATGCTCATGGTGGTTATTGATCTGTAGTTTTCCTTTCTTGTAATATGTTTTTCTGGTTTTGACACTCAGATTTTTGGGCTCATTGTAGTTAGGAAGAATTACCTTTTCTTCTATTTTCTGAAAGATTTTTGTGTAGGATTAATATTATTTTACATTAGATATTTTATAGAATTCCTCTGTGAGGTCATCTGGGCTGAGTTTTCTTTGTGAAAATATTTTGACTTATGAGCTCAGTGTGTTTATTTGATATAGAGCTATTCCAGTTTTGTATTTCTTCCAAGAAAGTGGTGATAATTTATGTCTGTCAAGGAATTTGTCCATTTTAGCATTTCATCTAGATGGTTAAATTTATATTTACTGACATAAAGCTGTTAATAATATAATTGTATAAACATGTTAATTTTGGTAGTATTTGTAGTGGTGTTCACACTTTCATATATGATATGGTGACTTCTAACTTCTTTTTTTCTCTTGATCAGGCTAGCTAAAGATTTATGAGTTGTTTTGATCTTGTCAATGAACCAGCTTTGGGTTTTACTAACGTTTTCATATTGTGCTTTCTATTTCATTGATTTCCACTCTTCATTATATCTTCACTTTATCTACGGTAAGTTTGTGAACTTAATTTTCAGATTTTCAACAACTCTGATGACTGTTCTGAAAAAAGAGTTCCAAAATTGCTATGAAGTGTAAAGTACACTGGCATCAGTGCACAGCTTCCCAAAGGGAGGGAGTGGAAGGTGACCATAGTGATACTCAGCAATGAAGTATGCAGCAGTTTTTCTAAAATGTTTGAGAACTTGATTGCCAGACCTCATAGCTCAGAGAACATACAATTTGATCTAAGTTAGATATAAGAGACATGATGTAGGATCTGAGCAGTAACAAAAAAGTATGTGATTTGTTAGAATATATGATAACTGAATGCCTCTGCATATACACAGAATGTGTACAAAACAGTGAGCAGTCTTAAGCAATAATAGCAAAGTATACAGTAACTGTAGTATGTACTTTCTATTTCCCAAAACTTTAAGAAAAACAATTACATCCATCTTATAAATCCCTCAAATGATCTTCCCCAAATTCTAATCTTCAAAAGTATATTAAAAAACCCAAAATTTGTGAACAACTGAAGTAACATTTCTTTGTAATCTCACCACCACACTATTACCTACCACATGCAATAATGCCTCTATCAATTACAGTGCTTCTCTTTCTCTGAAATGCTGATAATAAAGAGTGAAAGCAAAAACTACCTAGTGTATGAACTGCATCTGTTTTTCCTCAGATTGGTATAATTAGCTGACTTTAATCTCTTACTCAAGCCAGAGCTGTCAATTTTGTATTCCATGTTTGTTCTACAGAAATGGTCTCTAGCAATGGTTTTAGCCTAAAAAAATTTGGTTTAATTACAAACTGTTTTTATTAAAGAAACCATATCTCCTAAAGTAGCAAATTTTCATAAAAAAATTAAAGATGCACAAATATGAAAACGTATTTCTTTACACGTATAGTGACTGTCAGTCATTCAAGAAAATTATCTTTAAACTTGAAAATAACAATCTTCTAATTTACCAAAGCAGTTAAGTAATACATGGCTTGGTATCTGAGATAAAAACGTTTCATTTCTTGTACAGAAGCTATCCTTCCACATCACTTCAATAAAATAGTCAGGGGAAATAAATTTTAACCCCCTCAAGAAACTAAGGGCAGTAAACAGACTCAGAAAAATAATGGCATTGCACTACATTTTAACTCCTTGGGTCAGTTTGATAACCCCAAGATTGACTCACTTTTGCTGGGAGATACCTCATTAAGATTAATAGCACTTAGAAAGTGATTCTTGTCTCATTCTTTCTTCTCATCGATGTGCTATGCCTCAACCACACTAAAGACTTTCTAGGACTAAGACTCATACCTCTTAGTGTCATCAGTATTTATCCTGGTATCCTACACACAATTTTAATTGTGATAAATGTGCTCCTTGCCAAGAATCTAGTTTCTCATGCTTCACTTTCCTTCCTCCTGTGTAAAAGAGGAATAACAATTACATTTTACACAGTTGTTGTGCAGATTAAATTAGATAATGTGGATGAAATGGCTGACACCTACCCAACCTCATTTTCAGTAGTAACAGATTCTATATAGCCTTCATGAAAGAAAATAACAATTCCAGGCTTTATAAATTTTTAACATAAAAGGAGGTGAGAATTGAAAGTAATAGATTTATATGACATCCAAAATACACTTTTAAATCAACTGTTATATCAGAGCATGAGGATTTATTTAATTACATTAAAGCCATTTATGGCTACTCAGGCACCAGTTTCCACCCTAAATCTGCTACTTGCATGTCACATCCCTTCCCAACTTGCAAAAATACAATAAAACAATTTTGTCAATCTTATTAATTGTCAACTTTAAAATAACCTTTAAGCATGACTTTATAAACCCATTGAAATGGGGGAGAGTGTTCATTTAATAGGGAACAGAGTTTATGTTGGTTTAAAGAAAAAGAAGGAGCTTCTGAAAATTTTTATAGCAGCCCAAAGAAATTATCTAGGTTTTCCTACTAAAATATTTTTATCATATATTTATCTGCTTGCTATCGCTGATGCTTTTGTGGGGGTTGAAAAGGATGTAGTGGAAATAAAATTTTGTGAATCCTAAATCGGATTGCAGAAGATGATGCAAGCCATGACTCAGGCAAGTACAATAATCGTGATCAAAATTATGCTTGCATTTTTCATATGTCATTTGTCATAGCAATCATAATTTTCCATTTCCAATTGATTGCTATAAATGGAGCTGATATCAGATAAAAAAGAATCATGACGTTCAAGGAAAAGCAAATAAATATCAAAACATTAATCTGCATAATATTTGGCTGCAGTTGTGAAAAAACACGATGGTAAGAATGTAAGTCAGTCCCTTAGTATCAACTTTTTCAAGAAATTGTTTGTGTTCCCAGAATACAAGTATCAGCAATTTAATTCTTTCAATAGTAACTAATTATCTTTCTCTAAACTAATTCATAATGGCAAAGTAAGAGATACAGAGGAGAAAAGAGGGGAAAGAGAAGGAAGGAGAATGTATGCAACACAGGTATGCAACATAGACATTACTTAACCTTTCAAGGAAATGAAGGACAGAAAAAACCATCAAAGTCCCAGCCCTTCATGCTAATAGTTCTTCCTTGTCAATCAAACTAAGTATCACCTGAAAGACTATATTTCAAAGTAGAATACAACAATAAAACAAAACTAGTATGTCAATAATTTAATTCTTTTTTATTAAATCATAGCTGTGTACATTAATGTGATCATGGGCACCATACACTGGTTTTATAGACCATTTGACATATTTTCATCACACTGGTTAACATAGCATTCCTGGCATTTTCTTAGTTATTGTGTAAAGACATTTATATTCTACATTTACTAAGTTTCACATGTACCCTTGTAAGATGCACCACAGGTGTAATACCACCAATCACCCTCCCTCCGCCCATCCTCTTCCCTCCCTTCCCTCCTCTCCCCCTTCCCAATTTTCTTAGATTGTAACTGGGTCATGGCTTTCATGTGAAATTAGTTTCATAGTAGGGCTGACTACATTGGATACCTTTTCTTCCATTCTTGAGATACTTTACTAAGAAGAATATGTTCCAGCTCCATCCATGTAAACATGAAAGAGGTAAAGTCTCCATCTTTCCTTAAGGCTGCATAATATTCCATGGTGTACATACACCACAATTTATTAATCCATTCGTGGATCAATGAGCACTTGGGCTTTTTCCATAAATTAGCAATTATGAATTTGGCTGCAATAAACACTCTGGTACAAATATCTTTGTTAAAATGTGATTTTTGGTGTCCTGGGTATATACCTAGTAGAGGAATTATAGGATTGAATGGCAGATCTATTTTTAGATCTCTAAGTGTTCTCCAAACATCTTTCCAAAAGGAATGTATTAATTTGCATTCCCACCAGCAGTGTAGAAGTGTTCCCTTTTCTC